>OY748294.1:18514510-18708607 GCA_963556515.1 Nudaria mundana
ACAGTCGAGGGTCCTGTCGAGATCAGCCACGAGATGTAGGCTATCCTCCTCAATCTCCAACCGCCCTGCCGCCGGACGAGCCCAGTAGCTCCCGTGCAATGTGCTGTCATCTGCATAGCAATGAATGCTCCCGAGGGATAGCATATCATTGATATGCAGAAGGAAGAGAGTTGGTGACAGCACGGACCCCTGCGGTACCCCGGCATTCACTTGCAAAAAGCGAGAAGCCTGGCCATCGCAGAGGACCCGCATTCGGCGTTCGTTCAGAAAGCTGGCCATCCAGCTGCACAGTTGAGGAGGTAGACCATATGACGGAAGCTTGGAAAGGAGCGAAGCATGCCAGACTCTATCGAAGGCTTTGGCGATGTCCAGGCTAATCGCCAAGGACTCGCCGTGCCTTTCCATAGCCTCACCCCAGACATGCGTTACGAATGCCAGAAGATCACCCGTTGATCGCTTTGGCCTGAAGCCGTATTGCCGATCATTGATTAGCGAGTGATCCTCTAGGAATTGCATGAGCTGTTTGTTGATGAGGAGCTCAAACACCTTGCAGATGACTGAGGTGACAGCTATGGGTCGATAGTTGCCCGGATCAGACCGATCCCCTTTCTTGGGGATCGGTTGTACGTTCGCCTCTTTCCAGACCTCCGGCACGATTCCTGTGGAGTAAGACAGGCGGTACAGACGAGTTAGTACAGGAGACAACTCAGCTGCGCATTTCCGTAGTACCACCGCCGGAATGCCGTCAGGGCCACTGGCTTTCCGCGTGTCGAGTGATCGCAGCACTGCCCGTACATCGCATTGCCTGAGTACAATGTCAGGCATAGTGTAGCCACAGTTGGCGATGGCGGGGGGCTGCAGGCCACGGTCGTCGACCCGGGAATTAGCCGCAAAGAGGTCTGCGAGCATATCCGCTTTCTCTTGGGCTTTGTGAGCCAGTGTTCCATCTGGGTAACGCAGCGGTGGCAGCGAGGGCTGACAGAAGTTAGATTGCACGGCCTTGGCCAGTTGCCAGTATCCACAGCTGCCCGTGGGATGGGAAGTGAGCTCCTGACCAAGCCGCGCGATGCGCTGGGCATCCGCTCTCTTAAAGGCCCTCTTGCTGGTTTTTCTGGCCCGGTTGTACGCTGCTTTGAGGTGGCCCACGTTTGGGTCGCGCACAGCCCGGGCCCTGATCCAGGCGCGATATGCCGACTGTTTTTTTCGAACAGCTTTGGCACAATCTCGCCCGAACCAGGGACGGGCTCTGCGGATACTGGCGACATCAGTGAAAGGGATGTAATATTCCATCCCTAAACTGATCTCGCCAGCAATCGCAGAAGCGCTATCCGAGGGAGCCTTTCCTACAAAGCAGCGCTGGCTCCAGGGGACGGACGCATAGTAATCGCGTAGACCGTCCCAATCCGCTGACGAGTAGTGCCATAGTCGTCGTGACATTTGTACAGCACGTGCAGGAGGTGATACCTTCATGCCAGCGTGAACAACACAGTGGTCGGAACTACCCAATGGGGCTCCTACCGAAACACTGTACTAGGCTGGGCGACTCGTCAGCAGTAAATCCAGCAGAGCGGGCGCGTGATCTGACCTGTCTGGTATCCGGGTGATCCCGCATACCATCTGGGTCAGACCGTGGGAGAGAGCGAACGCATGGGCGGCCCTACCCGCATGATCAGTCTTGAGGGACCCCAGCCATTCAATGTGATGGCCATTGAAGTCCCCCAGAAATACTAGGTCAGCGTTCGGGAACCGCACCTGCGCTTCATCAGCCGTCTTGCTGAGGTACTGGAAGAGCTTTGTTGTCTCAGAATCCCCTGTGTGGGAACGGTAGACGCACACATAGATCTGGCTCATAGAGCCATGGTCTACGTGCAGCCAAAGGACAGAATTGGAGGGGTTCTCTAGGCAGCGCAACCGGCGGCAGCAAACATCCGCCCTAACGAACACGCACACCCCGGCTTTGTCTCGAAATTGTTCCTCGATGACATAGCCGGGGTAACACAGGTAAGACGTGTCGTCAGGGTGGCGTATTTGTGTCTCCGTGAGGAACATCACAGCGGGCCGTGCCGTCTCAAGGTGATGGTGGACGGCATCGAGGTTCGCATGGAGTCCACGGACGTTAGTGAACTCCACCTCGAAAAGTGAAGTCGTGGGGTTTCCTAGGGCCGCTGTGTAACGTTTACTTTTTTTTTGTTGCACTGCCATTGTAGATTTTGAAGACGAAGAAGCGTGAAGACAGGGCGACATCTGGTGCAGCAGTAAGTGACAAAGCGCAGGGGCTAGCTTTGTCTAGAACCGTGTGGTTAGGTCGGAGCCGACTCGCCGGGCTCCCAAACCCCCCTGATGCAAGGCCGCCGCTACCCCACACCGGTTACCACCCGGAGCGGCGATCCCACATCAGGATTATGCGCAACATGTGGGGCAGCCTCCTAGGGTGGTTGGTCCCAGGCGGGCCCCATGACTGTGTTGCGGGCGGCCGCGGCAACGCCGTTGCTAAGGGTCTCCCTGGCCGGCGAATCGACCCACACCACCCACACTAGACTCCGTTTCGCTATCCACTGTGTGGGAGTGGCATCTCTGCCCGGCACGGGTTGTTCGGGATCGGAAGGAAGAGGGTGGGATCAGATTGAAGAGCTCTTCAGAACAGGTTACCTCACCCGCAGTGGAGTTCACTATTAATGGTTTTTAGAACTTTTGTCTGTTTGTCTGAATGTTGTAACGCTAATCTCAGAAATGATTTGATTTTTTGATTTGAATTTGCTGTTTGGTTTTCAATCGCTTTATTAATAAAAAAGTTATGTACATCTAAAGTAACACGCAGGCGGAGCTGCGGGCAAAAGCTAGTTAGGTAATAAAACACAAAACAATTTTTTTTTTAAATTTTTGTCTTTCGAAGATACAGAGCGGATTTTCTAGCGGTTTTTCACATTTAATTGAAACTTAACTCAGGGCAACAAATATAGGTATTACTAGATGTTGCCTGCAGCTCCGCCTGCGTGTTATAGTTTTCTTGATCACCAGCTACTGACTTATTATTTATAGCTGTTGCCCGCAGCTCCGCCTGCGTGTTACTTTAGAATACTAAGTTTATTTTTTTATTTTTGAATCGATTGAAATAAAACAAACCTTAAATGTTAATTTTTGTTTTTAAAGCAAAGAGTTTGCTTAAACTATTCTTAAAATATTAAGAAAGAAATTATAAATAGATCACAAAAACTGATGTCATCGGCGGGACTCGAACCCACGGCCTTTCCCTAACAGGGGAAGTGCTCTGCCAACTGAGCTACGATGACCACTACAGACAACATCGAATTTTTACTTCATATCATATTCATAATTTCTACATCGCGCTATTAAGGTTAGGGAAAGGCCGTGGGTTCGAGTCCCGCCGATGACATCAGTTTTTGTGATCTATTTATAATTTCTTTCTTAATATCTTAAATGTTAAGTTGAATAAACCACAACGCATTACTGAAAATTGTATTTAAATCGGTTAAGCCGTTTCTGAGATTAGCGTGTTCAAACATTCAGACAAACAGACCAAAATTCTAAAAATCATTGTTTTGGGTTCCATTGCGTTCATAAAGCCCCCCACAACAGTTTCTCTGTTATATCTTCGATTTACAGACATCGACCACTTACAATTTTAGTATATGTATTGATTAAAGGTTTTTTTTTCATCAGAATTGGACGGTACGAAAAATATAATCGTTCATATTATAAAATAAAGTCCTTGCAGTGTCTGTCCGTCTGTCTGTTAGCGATAAACTCAAAAACTACTGCACCGATTTTCATGCTGATTTCACCAATAGATAGAGTGGCTCTTGAGAAAGGTTTTAGTATATAATTTATCCCGAGCGAAGACGTGGGTATACGCTAGTTAGGTACAATTTATAATTAAAACATATTCGTAAACACACTCAGACAGTTACTCGTCCTGGTGCTCTCATTTTATCACAAAGTATTTACTTAATTAATGTAAATGCAATAAATTAACCATTTAATTAATAAAATTATAGCACTTATTTCATTATGTTGTGGTTGCGACGGATAATTTAATTACTTCTGTCTGGTTTGACGACAAAAAATATATTTCACACAATCTTTGACAGTTGATAAATATTCGTAGAGATATTATTGTTTTGAACTCTATACTTTTTTAATTATAACATAATTATTCGAGAAAAAAGTAAGTATTTTATAAAAATATATATATAAAAGTAGGTACCTATGACTGCTTCGGTGGCGATGGCGTGGTCGGTAGTGCATCCGCTTTCGACGCCGTCGCCGGAGTCTCGGGTTCGATTGCCGGTGGGTACAAACTTTGTGTGAAGACAGATACGTTTGTACCGAAGTCTGGATGTTTCCTATGTATAATATGTATGTATTTACAACAAAAATGTATTTAAGTATTAATATCAGTTTATCTAGTACTCATATCACAAGCTCTGCTTAGTTTGAGACTAGGTGGCGTTGTGTGAACGGTCCTAACATATTTATTTTAATTTTTTAGTTTTAGGGATCCGAAAGTGAAAGGTTTATTAATGCCAAACCGCACTAAAGAAGAGATTCCTAGCGGGCTCATCTAGTAAATACTCTTGACACTATCATAATCATAACGTAGTATAAAACAACGTCTGTCCGTCCTAGTCCCTATGTATGCTTAGATCTTTTGATGCGGTTTTCACCAATTGAGTCCGAAACACCCAGGACTTTAATTGGCTGTGCCATAGCGGCTACCACGTAAGATTTTGTTGCCTTTCATCAACATTTCATCGCAAGGGTTTCAAATTTAGTTTTCAAAATTATAATATAGCTTATTTTATTAAATTAATTCTGCCATTTTGGACATAATCCACTTTCTAGAGTGCCCGGTGACGGCAATAGGCTTGCCCCCTATTACGTGGGACTGAAAATACTGGCAAATCGTGGGTAGGCAGAGCCGTTCATTTGGGCGTAATTACACTAATATAGGTACTGTTTATCCCACGTAACAGTAGGCGAACTGGTTGCCGTGTCTGGGCCCTTTGGTTACTTTCGTCAGATTATCGTCTGTGAAAGTGCATCACGAGCAGGCGAATTTGATAAGAGCTCTGGAAATAATAGAGATTTAAATAAATTTCGTTTAATCTACGATTTTAATCTACGATTCTGAACTGATTTCTAGAGGTCTAGTGACACTCGCTCTGGGTCTTTCCTGGTGCAAAGATTGTCCATTGCCATTCAGCGAGGCAATGCTGTCAGCATCTTGGCCACGTTTGCACCAGGAACGATGCACGAAGTGTTTTGTGATTTGTGACAATTGTAAAGTAAAGTAAGTAAGTAAGGTAAAGTAATTAAGTAAGTAAACTCTTTATTGTACACAATAGAGAAACAAATGGTTTAGGACTTAAAAAAATATACATTAACTAGTGGTCCCGGCGAACTTCGTACAGCCTGAAATTTTGCTTATGAACCTTCCCTGAACCTCCACGAATATTTTAAGACCCAATTTAGCCAAATCGGTCCAGCCGTTCACGTGTGATGTCGTGACCAAGGGAAATAGGGATTCATTTTTATATATAGAGATAGGATTTAAGAAGAGGGTGAATAGAGGAAAATATACAATAGATAGATAAATGAATATTAATCAGGGGAAACAAGTACCAATAGAATATACTAACTTTAAATATACACAAAATATCATTATAGATACAAATAGCACTAAAGAGTAACTAATTAGAGGAAGAGAGATAAAAATCTTTAGACATATTTTTAAAAGATGCAAGTGTTTGTGCGCGTTTAATCTGTAGCGGCAGAGCATTCCACAGACAAAGTGCTTGAACAGTGTAGCACTTGTCAGAGAATCTTGTGGAATGCACTGGCATTTCCAGCATTAAATTTTCCGATGACCTTAGATACCTCGAATGTGTGTCATATACTATACTTATTTAGTACATATTTATTTATATATAATTTTATGGTAGTTTTATCCTAAAAGTGTGAAGGTCTGCAAGCTCACAAAACCTCACCGGCATCTGCCATCTTATTAGCCAACAGCCAAATTAAAAGCCAACATTGACATCATCACAAAAGGCACGTGGCTCAAAAAACCACAACGCGCCATATGTGCAGAAAGGACGTTAATGCCTGCACAAGAAGACGTACAAAAAGTTTTAATTTGACTAATTATATACTTTATTTTACAAAGAAATTAGCCATCGGCCAACTGACACCATTGTAACATTGTTACAAACATTGAATACAGTCTTATCTCTGTTGTATTACCGAATTAAATGTATTTAACACTACTCATCTCCGAAACTACAGGGCAAGGCATCTCGGGTCTCCAGGATCAATTCCTGAAGCTCTGCACAACATGCGGGGCCTGCTGGTGTTCCTGTAAAAAATCGGTTGGCTCGAGTGAGAGAGTCCCACCCACACGCGAAACCCGCGCACTAGATGTGGACTTGCGGGGATCAGCCCGTGACTACAAGTACACTACTCATCACCGCGCTTTAGCCCACGTGCAACTGTATTCTCGTTCCCGAAGATTCTGAACGGATTTGAAGCAGATTTCACAGATAGATTAAGCTCATACATAAGTTTTGTTTCTTCCAAATCGGATAAAAGAAATCACATCACAATTTTACTCAAGACATTTTGAACTCTAAAAAAAGTAATTACTACTCGTACTAATTATATTTTGTAATAGTATGTAGTTTTTGAAATAGGGGGCTCGTGGTCTATGTGGTAACCGACAATGTTAACACGTTGCAAAGGTTAAGCAACATCGACTCAGGCTGGTCTTAGGATGGGTGACCATTTCTTAAGACATTGAGACCCCTCCGTGCTTCGGAGAGCACGTTAAGCCGTCGGTCCCGGTTGTCATACTAACATCTATGGCAGTCGTTCGGTCTAACTACAGAACTTCGATATCGCCCATGGGTTGTGAAGGTCAGATGGCAGTCGCTTCTCGGAAAATATCGAAGTTCAGCCGAATCGCAGTTAGACTGGAAAGCCGACCCCAACTGAGTTGGGAAAAGGCTCGGTGAATGATGATGTAGTTTATGAAATTGCTGATTAAGAGGGGAATTAGAAAACAAGTAGGTTTTTAAGAAACGAGCCTTGGCGAGTTTCTTTGTAGTATGCTACGAGTGTTCTGATATCTAGTTCTGTGCAGTTTTATACACTATTTTATCTCATACGTTTTGGCATTTTGACAAACACAAATTTGAAGAAGTTATCAAGTATATGGCGACAAAACACTACAAGGCGTATGGTCGACAGACCTTAGCCTGTTATTGCAAGTAGAATTTTATCATAGGTAATGTACATACGAATCTACCCAACTATGTTTAAAAAGTTGCTTTTCGATACAGATTTGCAGAAAATCTCATATAAAATGTGTAAGTATCATAAAAATTTACTTTAATTTTTTTTTATAGTACCGCTGTCATAATCATAAGCGTCATAATGTCAACTTTTCAAATCATAATTCGAATTTTCGACATGAGAGTAGAGAAAGGTAGTTTTTTAAAAGCTGCACCAATCTTCATGAAAAGCATGGATCAAATTGACAACCCTGAGATATAAATAATTAAATTTAAAATTATGTAAAGAAGCGTCAATGAAACTAATATTAAACCAAGCCGAGTACATCTCTTTCAAATGAACATTCTATTTTAAGTTTTCTGTAAAAACCAATTAACTTTAAGATCGAAAACATTCACTAATAGAAATAGAGATGAATACTTATATTACCATAAACACGAGAACTTGTTCATAATATACTGGCTGATCACAGCGGCTCCGCCCGCGTGATATAGATTTATCTTTCCCAATTCCTGTGGAAACATTACCGAGATAAAAAGTAGCCTATGTTTTGTTCGGGAATAATGTAGCTACATATTTCTGAAAAAACTTTCAAAATCCGTTGAGTAGTTACGGAGAATATTCAACTCAAACAAACAATCAAATCTTTACGAAAAACCAGCCAAATGCGTGTCTGGCCCCATATAGAATAGGGTTCCGTAGTCACCCATAATAACCTCGATACTTCTGAACTAACAGAATAATCTAATCAGTTAAATTTTTCCTTTAAAGTAATTTTGAACAACAAAAATAATATAAAAATAATTTTAGGACTTTGTCAGCCATGGTAAATGTCTACAGTAAGGTCGGAAAGCCGAGGACAGACGAAAGAAAAGGCAGACAAGGGTTCCGAGACTTGTACTACGGAACCAATAAAAGTACAGTCTGATAGATATTTCAAATATTTCCACAGTACATAAATTAATGAAATTTATGAATCATTTACGTCCGTCCGTCATTAACTGAAATGGAAATTAATAATTTGTTTTTGTAGGAGGTTAGGGTGTCCAGAGTAGAAATCAAAGGCGTCTGTTGGCTTGCTTGACCATATATCTGGTTTATTGTTATATATAATGATACAAACTTATATGTATACATACAATGTTACAACCCTATTTGAGGTGGAAGAGGACTGCGGGGCTATCGCTCCTCACCTCCCTTCGCTGTGTGAGGATCTAAAGAGGGACTGCGGGGCTATCTCCTCTAAAGACCTCAATACTTAGCTGAACCTTCGGACTGCGGGGCTATCGCTCAGGTTAGCTTCTACCAGACTACTGAGTGGACTGCGGGGCTATCTCACTCAGCGTCTCCTAACGGTCGAATGACAACTTGATCGTTGCGCGTGCGGTTTAAATAGGCGGGCACGTCCATCCATCTTGCTGTTAAGAAGGTGGTGGTGGTTGTAGAATGAAACAGATAGTTGCTGTGCGAGCGGGAAGGTATTCGACTCCACGCTTAATACTAAGGTAATCTGCTACATTTTTAAATTAAATCATTTTTGTGTTATCACGTTTTTGCAATAAACAAAATAGTTTACATATAAACATGCATATAATCCCGAAGATATAGCCAGAGGTGCATATATTACAAAGTAAAGTTAGAAAAGAGACCGTAGAGAGGCACCCTGCTGACTCTACCGTATATTTTTGCAAATCCTGTGGCAATCAATTTAAGAGGACAAATCGAAACAAAGACAGACAGACATACATCACGCCTATATCCTCGAAGGGGTAGGCAGACGTGCATTACACACCAACACATTGCCAGTAATTTTGTTGGTTTCACATAATAGCGGTGAGGACTATTGCTGTGCCGGGCGTCACTGAAAATTCTTTCTCGTGCTAATCAGAGGTGCGATGTAGACGCGGCCGTGGCCTTGAGATGCGGAATTTAAAAAAAAATCTATTGCCGTCTATATAAATCTATTATCTAGTATTTAGTAATATTAAAAGCAGAAAAAGTTATTACGATCTAAAAAAAACCATTTGATAAATCTCAATCCGAAATCAATAACAACAATACCTTATTGTACTGTATATCAAATTATTATCTACAAACTTGTCGTCTATTCTTAACAAATCGTTAAACTCAGTTCATTATCTTAATTATTTTTACGTTCAATTCATTAAAAGCTATATAACAATTAAGATTATCTTCTTACATCTGTGGCTGTTTAACACCTCTCACGATACGTTCGGCGGCGCAGTCGGCCACAAAGCCGATCGTAAACCCAACATGGAGTCAAAAAAAAAACAAAAACAGCCCGAGAGTATAATAAAGAGAGTCAATTCGCTTTGCGTCTCAAGGTGTGAAGCTGTCATGGGCGAAATGATGACTCCATTATTAAGCGGCTAAATAATAATTCTACCAAGTCCCGTTGTACTGATCTCACTTTACTTTTTGACCTTTGTGAACATAGCCAACCATTTGCTGTCAAATCGAAATGTATAAACAAGAACGTATTTTATGGCTCTAATATCTAAAATGCCCGGAAACTTCTTTTATAGGACCAATATAGTAAGTGACGGCGAAACAAGGGCGTAAAAAACGCTTCTGTTCATTGTGCCATCTCCACAACTCATCGGCGAAATCCGTGTTTTAGGGCGTTACGCCTGCCATAGATGTTCGTACAGCAATCAGGTCCAACAGCTTAACGTGATCTCCCACCTAGCGAAAATCCTTTCCATCTTTTATTGCCTGACGCTTTGACCAAGTACTGCCAGCCTTGGTCGCATTCAGCAGCGGAAAAACTTTTTTTTTCTTTAATATACGAAGATATCTTTCTAGTCTTTTATTATGCTACATATAAAATAATACATTAATAGATGCAATGCGAAAGGCTTTCGCCATAACTTAAGACAGGTCAAAAAGTTTAATGTTGGGTGTGCGAGGTTGATGTGTTAATAAGTTGTTCGCGGTGGGGTTATTTATCTCGCGTGTGTGTGAGACCAATGTTTTATCGTGTATGTATGTTCCCTTGTGTAGTATGTGTTCGTGTATGGACAAACACACACGTATTTAATTAATGCTGGTAATTGTTTGTGGGCGTTTACAGTTACAATATTGTTATATTCGACCGCAGTTATTAATTTATTGATGTTGTATAGTTTAGTCAAAGGTTAAGGTTTTAATGCACTCTTTTTTCTGTAACGTCTGCTGGAAAAAAAGTCATGTGAACTTAGAAATCCTTTGTAATATTTGTCATTTTTGATGGCGTGGTCTGTAGTAAGTCTTATGAAAGGAATTTAAAATAGTAGTTTTCATGGCAAGGGAGTAAAATGATATATTGTTGTCGAAGGCGAATCCCGAGCGCAGCGAGAGTTTGTAACGTAGAATCCTGAACGTAGCGAGGTAAGTATTCAAAGTACGTTGCCAGAGAAAAAAATAGTTTTACTCTCAAGTCTTAAATATTACTTTTCATAGCCTTCTATTTGCTGTTTTGTTTTTTTGTTGGATTACTATGAAAGATTCATGTTCCAAATTCAAATCACATTATTGCTCTAAACAAAAAAGAGCTACTTTAGGCGCACTTATGTGGGAACAAAACGCCACATTTTGAATATAAGTGATGAAAATAAATACTAGTGGTTCTGTGAACCGTAGACTTCGGGAGCTTTGTTAAGAAAATTTATTTTTCAATTTTCTTTATTACTCTTTCATTTTTCATCCAATCCTAAAAAATATCATTCACATGTTATTCATTGTAAGCAAGGAGTGTGTGTGTAAAGTTTATGAAAATCGGTTGTTTATGAAAAAAAAAGTTTATGAAAAACTCCTTAAAACAAAAACTCGTTAAATATTTACTACTTTAAAGTAAGCATACAGACAGATAGACATACGTCATGAGCATGGTGCAGGCGCCTCCTAAAATGCCGTAATTGTAGCATATTTTGTACTTAGGTGACAACAATTTTTTTTTTGTTGCATTATACACGCTTATTGATTTTGTCACGAGACCAATGTACATTCGTCCACATTTAGTGTTAAAAAAATGTGTAAATGTATCAATTATTGAAAAAGAGTGGCCGAGAGTTTTATTGCCAGGTTCTTTCTCTCGGTTCTACTTATTGCTTTGCGAATCTGGCAGTACATGTAAATATAGAAGCAATGATATTTTTTATTTTAACTACTTACTGACATTTGTAAGAGCCATTTAGTGACCTATACAAATAAATAAATCATTTCATTTCATTTCATTTCGGGGTAAGAAGAGCTACATTATACATCCACAATTTTCCAGTAATTTCTTTGGTCCCACGTAATAGGGGACCAGCCTATTGCCGTTACCGGGAACTATAGAAAATCCAGAACATGTGGTTCTGGATTCAAAACGGAAATTTCCACAGCCAGGACAGATGTTACATACCACTTAATAGATTCTCAGCAGTCAAAGCCAAAAAAATCCCGTTTGTTGTGTGGGAACGCCTTTAAATATTTATTATATTCTGTTTTTTTTAGTATTTGTTGTTATAGAGATAACAGAAATACATAATCTGTGAAAATTTCAACTTTGTAACTATCACGGTTCACGAGATACAGCCTGGTGACAGAAGGACGGACGGACGGAGAGCGTAGTCTTAGTAATAAAGTTCCCGTTTTACCCTTTGAGAGAAAGAAGAAAGAAAGAAACAGCATTTATTACTCCACTTTTACAAAATAAACTAACAAAAACAACGAAAACAACAACAGCTTAGATAAAAAGGAAAATCATAATAAAAATAAAGGAAATAATAATAATATGTGGAGTAAACGGCCGTCTCTCAGACCTATGCTGTCTGCGTGGTGCTAGGCAGACAGCGCTGGTTTTCAGAGACGGACTGATGGTAGAAACAAAGACAGGGAGAAAAGAAATACTATAACATCGAAAATATATATGGAATAGACAAAAACCAAAAAAAAAAACAAAAGATAAAGGACCAAATTGAGGCACAATTAAGGAATAATAAAGAAAAAGAGACACCTAATACACAAAGTTAAACATTTAAAAAGGTTGAGAAAAAGGAAAGAAAAAACAGATAATTGTGAACGGAACCCTAAAAAATGAGATACAATTTGATTAAGTACTTAATATTTTACATACAAATTATAATACAATTATTACAATTAATATTATTACATAATTAGCAATCACAATTAATTCGTACGCAAGTTTCACCGCTATAACAATGATATTTATAATTGCACTTCACTCTAGAACTGTACATAATTCTCTGAATTAACCAGTGACTTATAATTAAATCAAAAAAAGATAATTCGACTGTATTTTTTCTGTATCATTGTCTATGGTTAGATGATTTTAGAATTGTTGTACATTGACTTATGTGTTATTATTATTATCTTGCAAAGTGATAGTTGGTTACTAACTACATAACTAACGTCTAACTACATAACTGCAATATCGCCAATGAGTGGCAGATGGTAATAGCTCCACGAAAAATATCTAAGCTCTGCCGCATCACAGTTAGACTGGAAAGGCGACCCCAACTTGGTTGTGGAAACGTTCAGTCCACGGAACCTTTTCTCAAATTATGCTGAATCAAATTATGTATTAAGATATAATAATTATTTCACTTATCTACAGACACGCATTGCATATATACGGGGTTGGGCAAGGAATGGATTAGACGATGCGGTGCGCTTTGAACCGCGAGGTGCTAATAACGAGGCGCCCCGTTGCGCTTACACCCTGCTGCGACGGGAATTTTAAGGTAATCGTACTCGTTGACGGCTGTATTGAGTTATAGAAATAATATGTACAAATAAATAACATTGAAGTGTCTGTTTGTAATCTCAAGTAAACAGATTTGCACTAAATGCACATGAAAGTAAATGTTCGGTACTTAAATAAAAAAGACTATTTTTTTAAATTGTTTCTGTCTGACTGTTTTGCGGTTAATCTCTGAAACGGGTGGATAGTGTTTAAATTTGGACGTTTGCTAGTAACATAATATAAATAGTTTAGACTTTGCCATCTGATGGGTCTTTATTACGGAGTAAGAGGTCGTGAAGCTCTTGCTACGTCGTCGGATACTGTAGCGGTTCTCTACGGATCCCATATTTACTTTATTTATTTTTCACTAGACCGTAAAACGGACTTCTTACCCTACACCTGAGTAAGATATCTGGGCCGTCGGTCTCTATTAACTATAATCACATGATGGGCCGGCGCGGGCGCAGCCACACGCTCCACTCTACCCGATTTGATTAACGATCTCTACGTACCTTGTTGTGACCACGCTATATACTTGAGTATGGCTTGAACGCACTTAAATAAAGAGATTGGTTAGTTCTTCCATTAGTTGTGTATAATATACTTGCTAATGTCCGCAGCTCCACCCGCGTGGTTATACTTAATGACGTTAACTTTTTCCTCAAATCTGATATATTTATGAAAACCGCACAAAAATCCGTGCAGTAACTTCAGATCTTAGCGTGTACAGACCGAAAGACGGACCAAAAAGAATAAAAAAAGTATATTCAGTGGATTATTAAATATACATTAACCTGCACACACACCAGTACCTGATTGAACTCACGTCTCCTCTCTAGGCCCATTGGAAGAGATCTCTTTAGAGATAAATGGTTCCTTTGTATACATGTTTATAATATTTCTATTCACAATATTGTATATACTGTGTGTACATAAATAAATACAGTATGGATTTTATAAATAATACTTGCAACCCCAGTAATTAGTCTAAGTAGCATTTCTATTTCAAGTTCTCTAGTGCCCCAGATATTCATCTACACGCGGAGCAGCGCGATGATAATGAGATGGTTTAGTCACGTAGAGAGAGAGACACATACGGCAGGTGTGAATAAACAAGCAGGTAAGGGTGGACGTACTTCGAAGCTGTCTTCGAAAAATACCTTAACAGCCTTCCATTCACACTCACTTCATATAATCTCATTGGAAAAAAAAACATTAAACAGCCCATAAAATATAGTAATACTTACCACTGCTTCGAGGTATACTAAGGTCCTTTAGAAAAAGTTGTGTCTGCAAAAAAATCCACAGGCATTCCACTTCACGAACAATGTAAAACAAAATTGTTTTACTGACGACATCTCTTACGTACCCACAGTCGTTTTCCATTGATTGAGTCATCCCAGAGGTTATTTCAGCAGGTTTATGTACAGCACAAACTTAAAATCAACTTCGAGCAATATACATTTGATCCTTATTAAATACAGGCAAGGTTCATTTTTGTAAACATTTTTCAGAGATAGATGTATTTTTACGTTAGTTACAACTGAAGTATACTGTCGTAACTCAGATGTACAGTCGGAAACTATTATTTGTTGCGGTTCCTTACATTGTATTTGTAAGTTAAAGCTTACAGGTCCTCGTTTATGAAATGAGAAAGTTTTTAGTATTGCCCCCGCAATGTATCTTTAGCTATTGTGAGCGTTCGACTACATATATTCTGGAATATTCGCGTAAACATATTATTGCTTTTGGTTTAGTTGCATTGTTCTGATATATACCAATCTATATAAATAAAAATGAATCGTCGTTCGTTTGTCTTGCTAAAACTAGAAAACGGCTGAACTGATTTGACGAAATTAGAAGAGAAGGTTTAAAAGGTAGTTTAAAGGCTGTACGGAACAGAAAGAGTAAACCAATAATACACCATTCCTAAATTCACATAAATTCGTAGATTTTGTTTGCACTAACAAATAATTTTGTAGTAAAAATACCGAGAGTTGCTACATTTTTACAGCCGAGACGCCCAGGACTTTAATTGGCTGTGCCATAGCGGCTGGCACGTAAGATTTTGTTGCCTTTCATCAACGTGCCAGCCGCTATGGCACAGCCAATTAAAGTCCTGAGCGTCTGACGATATGAAAAACACAAACTCTATTAAATGGACTTTCGACACTATTTTTGCTGGACGCACTCGACGCTATGCAGCGACGCGCTGTTCGCATTATAGACTGTCCGGAGGTAACGGGAAGCCTTGAGCCGCTAGCCCAGCGCCGAACAATTGCTTCCTTGGCCGCGTTCTACCGTATTTACCACGGTGAGTGTTCTGAAGAGCTCTTCAACCTGATTTCACCCTCTCCCTTCCGATCCCGAACAACGCGTGCCGGGCAGAGATGTCACTCTCATACCGTGGAAACCATCTTCGCAAGAACCGAGCGTTTTAAACGTTCGTTTCTCTGCCGAACGATGGTGGCTTGGGACGCCCTGCCTGCACACGTGTTTCCTCCAACATATAACCCTGGGTTCTTTAAGCGAAGCGTGAAGAGGCACATTACTGGGTCGTCAAGTTGAGGGCCACTCTCTATAGTATTCCTGTGTACTGTGAGAGCCTCAGCTTACCATCAGGCGGGTGGCGTCAATTTGTCGACCTAAATATAAAAAAAAAAAAAAAAAAAACACAAATATGTAAAATGGTTTATGAGGAAGGCTTTGAAGTCTATTCATCATCATCATCATATTAGCTTATTTGACGCCTGCTGCTGGGCAAAGTCCTCCTCTGAAGAGGGAGCACGGGAAACGGTTTCAATTTTTTTTTTCAAAATTACAATATAGCTGCTATATTTTATTAAATTTATTCAGGCATTTTGCACATAACCCATTATATGTGGGACTAAAAATACTGGCAATTTGTGGGTGTGTAATGCACCTCTGCCTACCCTATGTGTGTGTGTTTTTGTTAGTTTAACACATTAATTGAAGTTCTAAAAATGGATGTAAGTAGTTTCTTTTTTAATTCCGCGGCCCGAGACCGCTACAGCCTACGAGCCTAATATTTTTAAAGGCATTGAACGACTACGGGTACTCATTTGATATCTAGAGACTACATCAATTAAGATATTTGTGAAAAAATTGTTTGTTTTTCATAGTAATACTTCCAGTCGGTTCTGTTATCAAAACTAAGTCCAAAATGTAAACGGTGGTACTCGTACTTTCAAGGTGTATACAGGGTTACCTGGTAAGTCGTGCGAAACCCGTTCAGGGGTGGTAGTTCCTACCATTTCTGACAAATTTTACCTTGGACCCCTGCCCCCCAACCTAACCCTTTTCAAGTTATAAGGCTTTGAAGTTTTTTTTAAAAAAAATGGCGATTTCTTGTCTATTGGCCTATCTTTTTCGTTTATTTTTGTTCTAATTTTTATTTTTATACGATTTTTGTGTAGCAGATTAGTTTCTTCATCATTATGAAAAATAAAATTAGAGTTACCTCAACTAAATGGGTCGTAGATAGAAGATTGATAGTTATAGCATCAATAAAAAATCTTCAAAGCCTTATAACTTGAAAAGGGTTAGGTTGGGGGGCAGGGGTCCAAAGTGAAATTTGTCAGAAATGGTGGGAACTACCACCCCTGAACGGGGTTCGCACGACTTACCAGGTAACCCTGTATAAGTATATGTAAACCTTTCCCTTAAACCAATCTAGCTAGTTATTTAAACTGCCACGGTCGTTATTATTATAAACTTTGGAAATATATTCGGGATATTTATCAGTCAGTTTAGTATTAGTCAGTTTATGTAAAAATATACAACAACCTATACAAAAACCGTACAGATACCGTGAGTATTGTGTGCCGTGATCATGTTCGAGTTGGTAGTGAGAACAGTGCGGACAATAGTAGTGGTGCGCGACAAAAACGAGTGAGAAGGAGGGTAGACCGATACGGTTTACCTTAAAACTATTTCGCGAAGTACTGACAATTCCTCCGTGAGCATGGCGCTTGCAATAGTGCCGAAATATCGGAAACTCGACAACAAAATAATACGTGGTAAATATCCCGAATATATTTCCAAAGTTTATAATCTAGCTAGCGCTAAAAACTGCATTAAAATCTGTCCACGAAATCTAGGAGGGAACACGTCAAACATTGACATAAAAAACCGAGTATAAATTACCGAAATAGGACCAAACAATTATCGGAATGGGACCAAATCAAAAAGAGACCACTTGAGAAGCAGTGGCTTCTAATTAAAAAATTGAGAACCTCCTTTTTTGGACGTCGCCCCGTTAAAAAGCCTCAGAATAAAAAAAAAGTGTAAAGAAGCTAGAGTTATGCACATCTGTTTCCCGTAAAACCAGCCATATGTTTAATCAACATTAAAACTTGTCGGCATACAGCTAAAAAATTAAATTTCTCAGATGTATATTCATTTGTGCCATTATTACCTGAACTTTAATATCGCCAGTTGATTGAACGGTCGCATAAAACAACTTGATGGTGAAGAGTTCCAATTGAATACCATCAACAGTTTCCGAGACATAATAATGTAGCTTTTATTACCTTGATATATTGCCTGTACAAATCGTGATTACGATAGTGAAAATGTCGTTTCAACAAAACACTGCATTAAAAACCAACCAAGTGTGAGTCGGAATCGCGCACAAGGGGTTCCATCTATCTATCTATATATATATTATTATATATACAAATGGGGGAAGTAATTTTTGTCCCCCCTTAGCTCTGAAGAACTGCTTATGCTCTAATGATGGTTGACCTGTCTATGGATAGCCCTCGATCTGGAGGCAAGCCAAAAAATCGAAAATTTGATCTAGCCCTAAGGGGTCAAAAGTTATAGGCTAAAACCTATGGCGTGGTGCGGCGCGAAGCACCGCGCAAGACACCGTACTAGTACCACAGAATAGAGAATAGTATTTACATACAGAACTTGCAATCCGACGTTAATTAAAGCACATTCTAAATTAAATAAATCTAACTACTTTGCAATATTCCGCCACATGCAAATTACCCAACTCTCGTATTTATCGCCCAGAACGGTCTCATTTTGCAAAACCATTTGTTGGACTCCGGTCACTCCCTACCTAATCCTCACACTTATGACGTTCTGCACACCTGCAACAAAGGACTGAGGCTTTCGGTATTGGAACAATTAGAAATCTACAAACATAGACGCTTGAACCCTAATATTTTAAATGATCAACTTAATTTCGCCTCTTCCCCTTTGCTGCAGGTATACGTCATTCAAACAACGGTGGTGGGTAGACATAAAATAATTTGGTGTAATGGTTGTGGGTAGAAATAAAAAACCTAGGATATCAATAGGTGCGGTTTACGAGTTGTGGCTCATTCGGTCGCCGTGCGCCGAGCCATCAACATCTCCTGATGATGCCCCTGGTTGGGGGCGAAACACGTGTCGAGGTTTTTTCATTTTTTGCACGATAACATAACTCTCATATTTATTCTATTTTCAAAATTATTTCTCTATTCTTTCGGCCTAAGTGGGTTTGGAGGGCGGACTTGTGCATGAATAAATACGAGAGTTGGGTAATTTGCATGTGGCGGAATATTGCAAAGTAGTTAGATTTATTTAAATTAACTATGGACTTCCGAAAAGTAACGCCTGATAGTATTAACTTTATAAAGCACATTCTTTTGTTTACAGAGAACATAATTCGAACATTAGGGTTGTCAGTAAAGTAAAATACATACCAGCATAATTTGACCAATAATTATGACGTTAATGCCTCAATATCAACTCTATGGTCAATGTCGTGTCACAAACAAGACACAACCCTTACTGACTTACAACTTCAAGTTGTAGCTGACGTCACGTATTTTTTTCAAAAATAAAAAAAAATCACGTTTGTTGTAATACACTTGCTCTAAAGTATAACCTTGTCGACGTGGAGGTACTTTATTACAAGTATGTGTCCGACCCAGTTCTTGAAAACGGTCATGTCACATTGTATTGGGATCGATCTATTATCACTGATAGGACTGTTAACAGACCTGATATAGTGATAATAGATCGATTTAATATCGTATAGATCGAATTAAATTATTATCACTATATCAGGTCTGTTAGCTGTCTAACAGACCTGATAAAGTGATAATAATTTAATAAATATTTTTTAAATTCTAAAAATACATCATCTGTAAAAATTTCAACTTAATAAAATAAAAATAAAATAAATAAATAAAATAACGTTTATTATCTTTGAAATTTTTAGAAAATTATTTAGATTCGTCAAAAGTTGGTGTGACTCTACCAAGGGTTCCAAAATGCAACGAGACTGAGAAGAGCCCTCAAGAAACTCAGTTCGGCGTTTTTCCAAAATATTTCATCTTAAATCTAATACAGAGTTATTTAGAAAGGAGCAATTCGTGTTACAACCAGGCAGCCTTGTCATCTAAGAAATCATTAACACTATAATAAGCTTTATGGCACAATTTACGTTTTATTAGTTTTTTAAATTTATTAACAGATACATTTGCTATTTCGGTTGTCAATGTATTGTACATTCGAATAAAGTTCACCGCAAAAGAATTACTCACTTTAGGAAGCCTAAATTTAGGAACAGCCAGTTTATCCTTATTTCTTAAGTTTAGATTATGATTATCACTATTTTTCACAAATTTACTTATGTTCTTGTGGGTATACAATAAAATTTCATAAATATACAGTGAATACACTGTAAGTATGTTAATATGCTTAAACTTATCTTAATGACCCCCATTCCATAGATAGTCCGGACAGCCCTCTTCTGCAACACAAAGATGCATTCAATATCGGCAGCGTTACCCCACAGTAGTATGCCATATGTCATGATACTGTGGAAGTAGCTGAAGTAGACAAGACGCGCCGTTTTAATTTCTGTAAGTTGTCGGATCTTTTTGACAGCATAGGCTGCTGAACTAAGCCTGGCCGAAATTTTCCCGATATGAGGCCCCCATTGCAATTTGGAGTCTAACGTTATGCCCAGAAAGACAGTGTCATCGACCAATTCTATTATATCATCCCTAACCTTAACACTGGTTTTAACAAGTCTTACATTAGGTAAGGTGAATCTTACACATTTAGTTTTATTTTCATTTAATAATATATTATTAGCACAAAACCAGTGGACTATCCTAGAGAGGGCAATGTTTACATCGTCAAGTTCGCGCTGTCCACGTTTAACTTTAAATATTAAAGAAGTGTCATCAGCAAACAAAACTACCTCGTGGTCGTCTCTTATGAGGTGAGGGAGATCATTAATATCACGGTTCATGAGATACAGCCCAAGACAAACGGAAGGACTGATAGCCAAGTCTCAGTAATAGGGTTCCCGTTTTACCTGTTGTGTACGGAACCCTAAAAAATGAGTAATGACTTCTTTACCCATACACCGTCATTACATTGCGCGGTCAGCGGCTCGCCACAGATTTCTATCTGATATAACATTACAATCTAACTACAACCTTATATAGTTAAATATAAATCTCAAGATATATCGAATATGTTAAATAAAGGTATTCAGTCCATTTTGAAAGTTAACTTAGCAAGTATAAAGTTAATTTTGAATGGGATAAGATGCGGAGAGTTTACAGAATTTCCACTTACATGTTGTATAGCGAATCGGATTGACAACTAAGATGGTTGTTATTAACACATTTTAGTTAGAGTATGTATCATGTAGGTATTTACATAGAACGTAGGGTAAATTTTACATAATAGTTATATATTTAGACCTTATTAAGTAATTATCTTTTTAGTTACACTCAAATTTGTTGTTTAAATGTAATTTTATTAATTCCTTTTTTTTATTTATTTATTATTACATTATATACATATTACAGCCTATAAATTTATCCTGTAAACCTACATAGGTTTGTGTAGGATAAACCGTTCTCTTCTCGTTCTCTTTTTCACATAGGTAGGTAGTTAAAACTTAAATACTTACCTACATACAAATTAACATTGTGTAACAGTTTAAAAGTACCATCATTAGTTATAAGTATTATGTAGATACAAGTTAAATATCTAACAACGATGAAACTAAGCAAAACGCGCGAAATGCGCCTATACATTATATATATATATATATATATATATATATATATATATGTATATTCATACTTATTAAATACATACATTACAATCATCATACAATATATCAATACAATCACATAGGCTATATAACATAACATAGCATCATAACATAGCATCACGCCTTTTTCCCCGAAGGGGTAGGCAGAGGTGTGCAAACACACCCACATCTCGCCAGCTATGTTAGGTCCCATGTAATAGGGGGCGAGCCTATTGCCATTTACCGGGCACAAGTTCCAGACTCTGGGATAATTATCTGGGTAAAATTCTAAAGAGAATTATACATTATCCGCCAGACCCGGGAATCGAACCCGAGACCTCGAGCGTGGCAGTCCGTTCATAGTACCATTGTGCCACCGAGGTAGTAGGCGATATAACTCACTAACCTCGAAAAGTGTGCAACACTCGCACTCACACTATTGTCGTTATCAGGTACATACGATAGTTAATAGAAAATTAATAATCATTTTCTTATTTGCATCTAAATTCCAACAACCAAGACCGTTGTTACATACCTGCAAATGAGATGAATTTTGAATGAGAACTTCGATATAATATTTTTAAACTTACGCGTTCTGAATTCATTATACTATTTACGATTTCGGGGCTTAAACGGTGAGAGTAGATGGAGAATCTGCCCGCGCCTCTCGCTATCGACATATTGACGCCGCCAGCTCCAGTCAGCCTGTGACCACGGCCCGATGTAACTCGGACGAAACGTCAGGCCAAGCATAAGGTAAATTACTCGTTTAAATCCCGAAATCGTAAATAGTATAGATAATTTCGCTGACATATAGCTAATATATTACAAAAAGTAGGTATCTAATTAGGTAAGACTAGTTTTTCCTAATAAATGGTTTCCTGTGAGGAACTGAAGAAAACGCATAGGTAAGTGTTTCCTCGTAAGCGTCCGCAACTTAACAATAGTAGTTTATTCTGTATTAATAACACTAGGTACTACATGGGGCACACTTAAAGTTTTGCACTTCTAGCTAGTCGGAACTATTTGAATTTCGAATGTTATATTTTTTTAAACGTTGCAACCTTCTTAGTAATAAAAAAAACAATTGGCGGGAAATCATTTGTCAATTGTTTTTTATCACACAGTTCTACGTATGCAACGAAAATGGAATTAAGTCGAAAAGATTTTAGAGCGATGATTTTTATGATTTTAAAAGTTCTCTCTCTCCGCAAGACTGTGCCGCTCGTCTTCAAAATGCTTTTGCACTTTTTATGCACCTTGTTTGAGCACCGTGAGGCGATGGTTTGCTGAATTTGAGAGAGGTCGAGTTTCTTTACATGATGAATTTCGTAAAGGGCGGCCTTCAACTGCCGTCAACGAAAATAATGCGGCTACTGTTAAGCGGTTAAGTGATAAGGCCGCCATTTGTACATATTCAAACTTGGTATTTTATTATGTACTTGCCGTTTACCGCGGGTTCCTTCGCGTGATATAGTATTCTCGTACCCACTTCACACGGGAACAGATTACCGGTATAAAAAGAAGCCTATAGCACTCAAGGATAATGTAGCTACTTAGATTTACATATTACTAAAATAATTTTCAAAATCGTATCTGTAGTTTCGGACCCTATTCATAACAAACACACAATCAAATATTTACTCTTATATTTTTTTTAGACATTTCACACAACGTCATCTAGTCCAAACTAAGCTATAAGCTGGTGCTATGGTATCTAGACATCTGATAAACATACTTATATATTTCTAAATACATACATATTATACATAGAAACCCAAACTCTGAAACAAACATTAGTCGATCACACAAATATTATTTGATTCGACCCGGCTTTATACTATTAACGTGGCTTTTTTAGGTACAATGTAATTTATTCTATTCTATTATATAATACCTATTTATAATAAATCTATAAGTAACTCAAATATTTGAAATATCCAATACGTTCACAATAGAATCATCAAACGACTCAAACAGACTCAAAAAGCACCACCCGACTTTTGTTCGTTAAACCTTCACATATAATTAAGGAGGCTCTGGACTCGCTAAAACACATAAATCATAATAATTTAATGCGGGCCATGACTTTCCCGCGCCGCACTGACTTGTGCCTACCATAGATTATATTATCTACTAGATTCTACATACAGCCTATTTTCTTAAAGCCTCTTTATTTTTAAACTCGTTCCGCCGTTTTGGACATAAACTATTATATAAAACCCATAAAAAAAACTTTTCTATAGTGCCCGGTTACGGCAATAGGCTTGCCCCCTATTACGTGGGACCAAAAACTTACTGGCAGATGCAACTGTAATAATTTTAATGATATTGAGTGATTGTCTGTACCTACTCTGCAGAAAAAGGGTTTTGTGCAGAATTGAGTTGAAATAAAATAATATTTTAACAGATATGATGCTCTTTGCAGATCCTTTTTTTATGCTATGTACACTCACCTAAAATCATCGACATTCATTGTCAATTTCGGAATTGTCATCTATTGAAATTGGCCTTTACTTGAGACTAGGTCTCCGTAGTGAATATTTCGTGGGCGAGTCAGCGCCGGGACCTCGTAGTGGGTCTGGGCGTGGATATCCTCTCGCTGGAAACCATGCTCCAAGCCATGGTCTCCAGCGCAAGTAGGTGGAACGCGGCCGTGTCCTTCTGCGAGCAAGCCATGCTCGCGAAGGAGGCGGCCGAGAGGGAGAGGGAGCGTACCTCCCCGCCGAGTTCCGTAGTCAGCGGCGAGGGCACCGCAGACTCATCTACGCCCAAGACCATCGACCTCCATGATCGGGGCCTGAGGGCGGCGGGATCGCCACCCGCCGTCCTTACAGAAGCAGGCTAGAAGGGTTGCGTGCTGCGGGGCCTTTGCCCCGTAGCACGCAACCAGATTCACTCACTGACGCGGGATAAAACCCTACCCAAACGACGCGAAATTCTCATCCCGACCAAAACCCCGCAGAGACCACAGAGGTGGTCAAAGTCCGCCGCGTGCCACTCGAAATACCTGCTTGTAACCAGAGACGCCCGGCAACGGACGTTAGAGCGGCCGCGGCCCTTGGACCGCGGGTTTAAAAAAAAAAACAAAAGTAGTGAATATTTTTGAACTAGACTAATTATAATTAAAGTAACTGCCCTGGTAAACAGGCGAAATTAAAAAAAAAACTTATTAAACCTTCTTTGTACTTCTACAAATAAAATTAGTCATTCCCAAGTTTTAGTGAGACAAATAAACAAAAAAGTGTGTGTGTCAGCTCCGACGCACGACTGGAGTTTACTCCTTAAGTACGAGTATCTAACCATAACAAATTAGAAAGTTGCGCACTAGAGGTGCGCACCAAAAACGTGACACGATTTTCGTTACTTGTTAGTAGGTTTTACCCCTCGGATTTTTCTCATACCGGGCGCCTTATATATGAAAATCGATTCTTAAGGAGTAAACTCCAACAATTGATTTTTATATAATAGAAGATACTGTTTATATGATGAATCTAAAATCATGACAAAATCAATTTTAATAAGGCTTGAATTCGACTTAATACACTATTTTCAATCTTGTCTTGTCTATATTGTAGAAGATCTATGACCGTATTTTT
The DNA here is from genome assembly GCA_963556515.1 of Nudaria mundana. Lineage (NCBI taxonomy): Eukaryota > Metazoa > Arthropoda > Insecta > Lepidoptera > Erebidae > Nudaria > Nudaria mundana. Next base: position 18,539,250 of record OY748294.1, read on the forward strand.
TTCTTAGTTACGACCGAACGCATCTGCGCTTCTTTCCACTTTAACCCGAAATGCCTTTGGAATTGACAGCTTTATAAATATAAGAATGGGCTCACGTAGGTGCCGTTCATAATCATAAGTAACTGCTTGAGTAATGACACGAGCCATATCCTTCAATTTTATGATATCCTAGTACTTCAAATTTATTAACAGATATTATCACGACTTGATTTTGAGGGGGTAGGTACAAGATATTTTATTGGTGCCGTGTTTAAAGGATCTTCGAAAATGTCGAAGTCGATCCGTTCCCTATGTAAGCTTAGATCTTTACGCTACGCAAGGGATTTTGATGCGGTTTTCGCCAATAGATATAGTGGTTCTTAAAGAAGGTTTTTGGAGTTTACTCCTTAAGAATCGATTTTCATATATAAGGCGCCCGGTATGAGAAAAATCCGAGGGGTAAAACCTACTAACAAGTAACGAAAACGTGTCACGTTTTTGGTGCGCACCTTTAGTGCGCAACTTTCTAATTTGGATGTGAGTGTATTAAGATTATTATTATATCGTTTATTCATTTATATTCTTATTTTATACATTTTTAAATATATTTATAAAAAACACAAATACATTTAAAAATATAAAAAATAGTGACCCACCAGTAGCGGAGTAGGACCCAAACTACCGGTGGTGGAGGCTACAGACTAAGAAACCTCCTAACAATACGGCACGTGTCGAGGATAACAACCTTCTGAATCTGACTCTTGATCCAACAATCTAACGAGAGTCTCTTGAGATGTTGATCGAGACTCTTCGCTATTAATCAAAAGCAAAACCTTCAGTTTCCCCAAAGAGGTCACCGAAACGCAGCCAGTTCACCGAAGTGAGCAGGTCTACGTCGGGTCCTGTTAAGACCCGGTAGAACCGCCCGTGTAGCTCCTTACTCTTCCATACGTCCCTACGGTCTTTAGTACCTAGCACCTTTGGTTTACGCCAGTTCTCGTTAGCCAAGGAGAGAGGTGTCAGGCCCTTGTCAACCATCACAATTTCGCAATGAATGCCACACCCATTCTGTAGGAAGTAATTAATTAATTAATTAATTCCTTATTATTATTATTATTCCCTTTATTACATTTTATTACATATTTACTATATTTTTAAATAAACTTATAAAAAACACAAATATATTTAAAAATATAAAAAATAGTGACCCACCGGTATCGAGTACAGTGACCAAGCTACCGGTGGTTAGGGCTCCAGAGATAGGAACTTCCGCACAATACGGGCCGTATCCAACAGAACCGCCTTCTGCATCAAGCCCTTGACCCAGCTGCCTAACGCGAGCCTCTGTAGGTGGTGGTCGAGGCTCTTGGCTATTAAACCATGGGCAGATACGACTATCGGAACAATAATCGCCGAATCCACATCCCACATGTCGACAATCTCGTGAGCTAAGTCCAAATATTTAATTTGTTTATCTTTTTCTGCTTTCACGAGATTCTCGTCATGCGGCACAGTGATATCGACAATTATTGCAAGGCGTTTTAATCGATCTATTATCACTATATCTGGTTTGTTGGCTATAATAGTCCTATCAGTGATAATAGACCGATCCCAATACAATGTAGCATGGCCATTTTCAAGAACTGGGTCGGGCACATACCTGTAATAAGGTATCTCTAAGTCAACAAGGTTATATTTTAGAGCAAGTTGTTGGTGGATAATCCTGGCTACTTGGTCGGTAGACGGGAACAACCAGAGATAATATGTCTTAAAGATTCTCCGGGACGATGACATGCCCGACAGATGTCTAGCGTCCCATCTTTGACAATAAATCTCCGATAGTTATTCGTCATCATAACTTCGTCAGTGATTGCACAGATGAAACCTTCAGTTTCTCCAAAGAGATCACCGAAACGTAACCAGGATATGGAAGCTGTAAAATCAACATCGGGCCCGTGTAGAGCCCGATAAAAACGACCGTGAAGCTCTTTGCTCTTCCATATTTCCTTGCGATCAGATACACCTAGTATTACCGGTTTGCGCCAGTTCTCTTTAGCTAGGGAGAGTGGGGTCAGTCCGTTATCAATTGCCACGACATCTCGATGCAGACCCACATCCACCTGTAAGAAGTACTCTCTAAGGTTGCATATCTCACGGTTATGGAGACTCTTAGCGTTTAAAAATCCTCGACCTCCACATTTCCGTGGGATATACAACCTCATTACTGACGAACGTGGGTGGTGCATTCGGTATGAAGTCAATAGACAACGTACCTTTCTATCCAGAGCTTCTAATTCGGTCTGAGTCCATCTAAGTATGCCAAAAGAGTATACTAAGACTGGCATGGCCCAGCCGTTAACAGCCCGTACCTTGTTACCGCCTGACAAGAGACTTTTCAATACTTTCTTCAGGCGGCCAAAGAAACGGTCCTGCAACGTCCGTTTCATGTCAATCTCAGTAATACACAGAGTTTGGGACATACCTAGATATTTGTAGGTTTCGGTTGCGGAGAGCGACTCAAATTGTGTGAAATCCGAAAGACTGACTCCTTCAGATTCCACAATCCCGCCCTTTTTCACATGCATGACCGCACACTTATCTACCCCGAACTCCATACTGATAGCCTTACTAAAAGTTTCAGTAACTTTTAGTAAAGCCATCAATTCGGGGCCATTAGGGGCAAATAACTTTAGGTCATCCATGTAAAAAAGGTGGGATAAAATTTGACCCCCTCTCCGCATCCGATAGCCTAACCCTGAACCCTCTAGTAGCGTACTGAGAGGATTCAGTGCTAGGCAAAACCATAACGGACTCAGACTATCGCCCTGGAATATTCCTCTCTCGATCCCTATTGGTACACCACCTCCTAGAATCTGACGACATCCTGGATAAACCAAAACCGTATTCCATTGTCTCATACATGACCTCAAAGGTGCACAGAGTTGCATCAATTTTATACAACTCCAGCACCCTTAGAAGCCATGTATGAGGTACAGAATCATACGCTTTTTTGTAGTCAATCCAGCATGTCGCAAGGTTCTTTCGGTTGCGACGTACCTGCTGACAAACAGCCATGTCAAGAATAAGGAGCTCTTTAGTACCACGTGCCCCACTTTTACATCCATTCTGAGAGATGGACAATATATTGTTGTTTTCTATATGTGAATACATTTTGACTCTCAGAATAGATGTAAAAAGTTTGTATATAGTTGGTAAACAAGTAATGGGTCTGTAATTTTTGGGGTCTGTGGTACCACCAGATTTATAAAGAAGGTGAGTAACTCCGGTAGTCATAAAAGATGGAAGCGACGCTAACTCAAGGGATGACTGGAAGCAAGATGCCAAGCAGGCGTGCGAGCTACGGAACCATTTTAGCCAAAAGTTGTGCAGTCCGTCCGGTCCAGCTGATTTCCAATTTGGTAACGAACGAACTGCACAACCAATATCATCTTCAGATATGGTTATAGGTTCCATAGCTTGTATTGGTTCACACGCCCGCTCTACATCCCCAATCCACCCACCCTGCGTATGACTGACGGGTGTCGACCAAATGTTTTTCCAAAAGGCAACTGTAGCATCAGCATCAGGTAGACTCCCATCAGTCACATCTGAATCAGGTCGCTCCCACCTTCTGTATACCCACCTCTCGTCTTTTTGGAACAAGCGATTTTGTGTATATCTGTCTACTCTCTTTTTATATCGCCTTATACGGTTTGCCCACGCATAGATTTTCTGCTTCAGGAAATCAATGCGCTCCGTGACCCGTACAGAGTATTCACGGGGACTCACGTTAGTTCCCGCGAATGCCCGGGTCACGAAGCGCATGACTCTCGGGCGTGTATTGCCCGTCCTGAAGCAGTGTAGCTTGCCTATGAGCACCCTAGCCTCGGTAATGCGACGTTCAATCCTGCATTGCCAAGCTGGTACTGTAGGTCTTGGTCGAGCAGCTGATTCTTGCTTATTAAATTTAACACCAGCTACTCGACATACTGTAACAGCCGCACAATACAGGATTGAATGCGCATCAGTGAGATCATCACAATTGAGAAAATAAGATTTTAAAATCGAGTCTAGGGCACACACTAGCGCTATATTTTTTCTATGCGTAGGCAAACGTGGAAGCCGCGGTCTACATTGAATAGGGACAGATCTAAACTCACCAATCGCTTGTTCCAAAACGCTCCTTAATTCATCATTGCACTGGATACTTACAGATGTAGCAGCATCATTTACTTCTTCATTAACTGTTAAGACGGGAGGTATTTCATTTTCTACTGTAGTGGAGTTACGGTTACTATGTAATGAAGAAGGGATGATACTGTTACATGCTTCTAAGCGTAGCCTCTCAAGTGCGGCGTCATCCAATAGATGACAGCGTTGTATGGCGCGCACCTGATCCGATAGGCGTTGTGCTGTTACGTTGACATCTGGTTCAAGTACCTGAAACAGGGGCAGCATGCGGACACGGTACGCAGTGAGGTTAATTCCTCCCTCTGTAGCCACAAAATATGCCCGCATCACGTTTTCGTTCATAGAGAGACTCCATCGAATGCGGTGCACATTACCACCGGTAGCGGGGTCCCTAATCGAAGCCGGAGGGCCTCGGGGTCCTAAGCCAGTCGGTGGCCGACCTCTCCCCTGCCGACGTACAGGTGGAGGCGACGTCGGTGGGGAGAAAAACTCATCGCTGCTTGAGCTCGACGCCTCACCAGTAGCCACAATTGTCGGCGACTGTGAGGCGGAGCTGTGCGACGAGTCCGGGGATGGTGTAAGTGCTGTTTGCTTGGCACGTGCTCTGGTCAACATTCCTTTTACTTCTTCTCTTTGTTTTTTCTTGATTTAATTTATTTTCACTCATTATGCATATAGCACAGTGACAGTATATATTATGTCAAACTGTCAATGGTTTTATTTATTTATTTATTATTATTATTATTTATTATTCCCTTTATTACATTTTATTACATATTTACTATATTTTTAAATAAACTTATAAAAAACACAAATATATTTAAAAATATAAAAAATAGTGACCCACCGGTATCGAGTACAGTGACCAAGCTACCGGTGGTTAGGGCTCCAGAGATAGGAACTTCCGCACAATACGGGCCGTATCCAACAGAACCGCCTTCTGCATCAAGCCCTTGACCCAGCTGCCTAACGCGAGCCTCTGTAGGTGGTGGTCGAGGCTCTTGGCTATTAAACCATGGGCAGATACGACTATCGGAACAATAATCGCCGAATCCACATCCCACATGTCGACAATCTCGTGAGCTAAGTCCAAATATTTAATTTGTTTATCTTTTTCTGCTTTCACGAGATTCTCGTCATGCGGCACAGTGATATCGACAATTATTGCAAGGCGTTTTAATCGATCTATTATCACTATATCTGGTTTGTTGGCTATAATAGTCCTATCAGTGATAATAGACCGATCCCAATACAATGTAGCATGGCCATTTTCAAGAACTGGGTCGGGCACATACCTGTAATAAGGTATCTCTAAGTCAACAAGGTTATATTTTAGAGCAAGTTGTTGGTGGATAATCCTGGCTACTTGGTTGTGTCTGTGCAAATACTCACCGTTCGCAAGACGGGAACAACCAGAGATAATATGTCTTAAAGATTCTCCGGGACGATGACATGCCCGACAGATGTCTAGCGTCCCATCTTTGACAATAAATCTCCGATAGTTATTCGTCATCATAACTTCGTCAGTGATTGCACAGATGAAACCTTCAGTTTCTCCAAAGAGATCACCGAAACGTAACCAGGATACGGAAGCTGTAAAATCAACATCGGGCCCGTGTAGAGCCCGATAAAAACGACCGTGAAGCTCTTTGCTCTTCCATATTTCCTTGCGATCAGATACACCTAGTATTACCGGTTTGCGCCAGTTCTCTTTAGCTAGGGAGAGTGGGGTCAGTCCGTTATCAATTGCCACGACATCTCGATGCAGACCCACATCCACCTGCAAGAAGTACTCTCTAAGGTTGCATATCTCACGGTTATGGAGACTCTTAGCGTTTAAAAATCCTCGACCTCCACATTTCCGTGGGATATACAACCTCATTACTGACGAACGTGGGTGGTGCATTCGGTATGAAGTCAATAGACAACGTACCTTTCTATCCAGAGCTTCTAATTCGGTCTGAGTCCATCTAAGTATGCCAAAAGAGTATACTAAGATTGGCATGGCCCAGCCGTTAACAGCCCGTACCTTGTTACCGCCTGACAAGAGACTTTTCAATACTTTCTTCAGGCGGCCAAAGAAACGGTCCTGCAACGTCTGTTTCATGTCAATCTCAGCAATACACAGAGTTTGGGACATACCTAGATATTTGTAGGTTTCGGTTGCGGAGAGCGACTCAAATTGTGTGAAATCCGAAAGACTGACTCCTTCAGATTCCACAATCCCGCCCTTTTTCACATGCATGACCGCACACTTATCTACCCCGAACTCCATACTGATAGCCTTACTAAAAGTTTCAGTAACTTTTAGTAAAGCCATCAATTCGGGGCCATTAGGGGCAAATAACTTTAGGTCATCCATGTAAAAAAGGTGGGATAAAATTTGACCCCCTCTCCGCATCCGATAGCCTAACCCTGAACCCTCTAGTAGCGTACTGAGAGGATTCAGTGCTAGACAAAACCATAACGGACTCAGACTATCGCCCTGGAATATTCCTCTCTCGATCCCTATTGGTACACCACCTCCTAGAATCTGACGACATCCTGGATAAACCAAAACCGTATTCCATTGTCTCATACATGACCTCAAAAAGGTGCACAGAGTTGCATCAATTTTATACAACTCCAGCACCTTTAGAAGCCATGTATGAGGTACAGAATCATACGCTTTTTTGTAGTCAATCCAGCATGTCGCAAGGTTCTTTCGGTTGCGGCGTACCTGCTGACAAACAGCCATGTCAAGAATAAGGAGCTCTTTAGTACCACGTGCCCCACTTTTACATCCATTCTGAGAGATGGACAATATATTGTTGTTTTCTATATGTGAATACATTTTGACTCTCAGAATAGATGTAAAAAGTTTGTATATAGTTGGTAAACAAGTAATGGGTCTGTAATTTTTGGGGTCTGTGGTACCACCAGATTTATAAAGAAGGTGAGTAACTCCGGTAGTCATAAAAGATGGAAGCGACGCTAACTCAAGGGATGACTGGAAGCAAGATGCCAAGCAGGTGTGTGAGCTACGGAACCATTTTAGCCAAAAGTTGTGCAGTCCGTCCGGTCCAGCTGATTTCCAATTTGGTAACGAACGAACTGCACAACCAATATCATCTTCAGATATGGTTATAGGTTCCATAGCTTGTATTGGTTCACACGCCCGCTCTACATCCGCAATCCACCCACCCTGCGTATGACTGACGGGTGTCGACCAAATGCTTTTCCAAAAGGCAACTGTAGCATCAGCATCAGGTAGACTCCCATCAGTCACATCTGAATCAGGTCGCTCCCACCTTCTGTATACCCACCTCTCGTCTTTTTGGAACAAGCGATTTTGTGTATATCTGTCTACTCTCTTTTTATATCGCCTTATACGGTTTGCCCACGCATAGATTTTCTGCTTCAGGAAATCAATGCGCTCCGTGACCCGTACAGAGTATTCACGGGGACTCACGTTAGTTCCCGCGAATGCCCGGGTCACGAAGCGCATGACTCTCGGGCGTGTATTGCCCGTCCTGAAGCAGTGTAGCTTGCCTATGAGCACCCTAGCCTCGGTAATGCGACGTTCAATCCTGCATTGCCAAGCTGGTACTGTAGGTCTTGGTCGAGCAGCTGATTCTTGCTTATTAAATTTAACACCAGCTACTCGACATACTGTAACAGCCGCACAATACAGGATTGAATGCGCATCAGTGAGATCATCACAATTGAGAAAATAAGATTTTAAAATCGAGTCTAGGGCACACACTAGCGCTATATTTTTTCTATGCGTAGGCAAACGTGGAAGCCGCGGTCTACACTGAATAGGGACAGATCTAAACTCACCAATCGCTTGTTCCAAAACGCTCCTTAATTCATCATTGCATTGGATACTTACAGATGTAGCAGCATCATTTACTTCTTCATTAACTGTTAAGACGGGAGGTATTTCATTTTCTACTGTAGTGGAGTTACGGTTACTATGTAATGAAGAAGGGATGATACTGTTACATGCTTCTAAGCGTAGCCTCTCAAGTGCGGCGTCATCCAACAGATGACAGCGTTGTATGGCGCGCACCTGATCCGATAGGCGTTGTGCTGTTACGTTGACATCTGGTTCAAGTACCTGAAACAGGGGCAGCATGCGGACACGGTACGCAGTGAGGTTAATTCCTCCCTCTGTAGCCACAAAATATGCCCGCATCACGTTTTCGTTCATAGAGAGACTCCATCGAATGCGGTGCACATTACCACCGGTAGCGGGGTCCCTAATCGAAGCCGGAGGGCCTCGGGGTCCTAAGCCAGTCGGTGGCCGGCCTCTCCCCTGCCGACGTACAGGTGGAGGCGACGTCGGTGGAGAGAAAAACTCGTCGCTACTTGAGCTCGACGCCTCACCATCAGCCACGGTTTCCGGCGAATGTGAGGCGGAGTTTTGCGACGAGTCCGGGGTTGGTAATTGTGCAGTTTGTGCCCTGGTACGAGCTCTAGTCAACATGTTTCAAGTTTATTGTTTGTTATTATATTAGGCTTTTCAGTATGACAGACGTCATTTTCAGCAAAAAAATGTAGTATATTTGGTAAAGATCTTCCTGTAGGTTTTTCATGGTTTTTCTTTTGAAACAAATTATTTGGAAACTTTTTAGCTATTCTTCTTGTTTATTGTGATGTAAAACTGTAAATACTTTAGCAAATTATTTAAACAATAGGATGAAAAAAAATTGACGGCTCTTGATAGTGGTGTTGCCAGGTATTTTTGTTATATTATTATTATTCTCTTTATTAACACTTAACACATATTTATTACATTTTTAAATAGATTTATAAAAAAATACATTTAAAAATATAAAAAACAGTAACCCACCGGCATCGGGTACAGGGACCAAGCTACCGGTGGTTAGGGCTCCAAAGACAGGAACTTCCGCACAATACGGGCCGTATTCAACAGAACCGCCTTCTGCATCAAGCCCTTGATCCAGCTGCCTAACGCGAGCCTCTGTAGGTGGAGGTCGAGGCTCTTGGCTATTAGACCATGCGCAGATACGACTATCGGAACAATAATCGCCGAATCAACATCCCACATGTCAACAATCTCGTGAGCTAGGTCTAAATATTTCATTTGCTTATCTTTTTCTGCTTTCACGAGATTCTCGTCATGTGGCACAGTGATATCGACAATTACTGCAAGGCGCTTTAATCGATCCATTATCACTATATCAGGTCTGTTAGCTATAACAGTCCTATCAGTGATAATAGATCGATCCCAATACAATGTGACATGACCGTTCTCAAGAACTGGGTCGGGCACATACTTGTAATAAGGTACCTCCACGTCGACAAGTTTATACTTTAAAGCAAGTTGCTGGTGGATAATCCTGGGTACTTGGTTGTGTATGTGCAAATACTCACCGTTCGCAAGACGGGAACAACCAGAGATAATATGTCTTAAAGATTCTCCGGGACGATGACATGCCCGACAAATGTCTAGCGTCCCATCTTTGACAATAAATCTCCGATAGTTATTCGTCATCACGACTTCGTCAGAGATTGCACAGATAAAACCCTCAGTTTCTCCGAAGAGATACCAAATCGTAACCAGGATACCGATGCTATTGAATCAACATCGGGTCCATTTACAGCCCGATAAAATCGACCATGCAGTTCCTTGCTCTTCCATATTTCCTTCCGATCAGATACACTTAATATTACAGGTTTGCGCCAGTTCTCTTTCGCAAGGGACAGCGGGGTCAGTCCGTTGTCTATTGCCACAACATCTCGATGCACATCCACGTCCACCTGTAGGAAATACTCTCTAAGGTTGCATATCTCACGGTTATGGAGAGTCTTGGCATTTAAAAATCCTCGACCCCCACATTTCCGTGGTATATACAACCTCATTACTGACGAACGTGGGTGGTGTATTCGATATGAAGTCAATAGACAACGCACCTTCCTATCCAGAGCTTCTAACTCCGTCTGAGTCCATCTAAGTATGCCAAAAGAGTAAACTAAGACTGGCATGGCCCAGCCGTTGACAGCACGCACCTTGTTACCGCCTGATAAAAGACTTTTCAGTATTTTTTTTAGGCGGCCAAAGAAACGATCCTGCAACTTCTGTTTCATGTCAGTCTCAGCAATACACAGAGCTTGAGACATACCTAGATATTTGTAGGTTTCGGTTGCGGAGAGTGACCCAAATGGTGTGAAATCTGAAAGATTGACTCCTTCAGATTCCACAATCCCGCCCCTTTTTACATGTATGACCGCACACTTATCTACCCCAAACTCCATACTGATGGCCTTACTAAAAGTTTCAGTAACTTTTAGCAAAGCCATCAAATCGGGGCCATTAGGGGCAAATAACTTTAGGTCATCCATGTAAAAAAGGTGGGACAAAATTTGACCCCCTCTGCGCATCCGATAGCCTAACCCTGAACCCTCTAGTAACGTACTGAGAGGATTCAGTGCTAGACAAAACCACAACGGACTCAGACTATCACCCTGGAATATACCTCTCTCAATCCCTATTGGTACACCACCTCCTAGAACCTGACGACACCCTGGATAAACAAGAACCGTACTCCATTGTCTCATACATGACCCCAAAAAGGTGCATAGAGTTGCATCAACTTTATACAGCTCTAGCACCCTCCGAAGCCATGTATGAGGCACAGAATCGTACGCTTTCTTATAGTCAATCCAGCATGTCGCAAGGTTCTTTCGGTTGCGGCGTACCTGCTGGCAAACAGCCACGTCAATAATAAGGAGCTCTTTCGTACCGTGCCCCACTTTTACATCCATTCTGAGAGATTGACAAGATGTTATTGTTTTGTACATGTGAATATATTTTTACTCTCAGGATGGATGTAAAAAGTTTGTATATGGTAGGTAGACAAGTTATAGGTCTATAATTTTTGGGGTCTGTGGTACTACCAGACTTGTATAGGAGGTGGGTTACTCCGGTAGTCATAAAAGCTGGAAGCGACGCTGACTCAAGGGATGACTGGAAGCAAGATGCCAAGCAAGCGTGTGAGCTACGGAACCATTTTAACCAAAAGTTGTGCAGTCCGTCCGGTCCAGCAGATTTCCAATTTGGCAACGAACGAACTGCACAACCAATATCTTCTTCAGATATGGTTATAGGTTCCATAGCTGGAATTAGTTCACACGCCCGCTCAACATCCCTAATCCACGCATCCTGTGTATGACTGACGGGCGTCGACCAGATGCTTTTCCAGAAGTTAACTGTAGAAACAGCATCAGGTAGACTCCCATCAGTCACATCCGAGTTAGGTCGCTCCCACCCTCCATATACCCATCTCTCATTTTTTTGGAACAAGCGATTCTGAGTGTATCTGTCCACTCTTTTTTTGTACCGCCTTATGCGGTTCGCCCACGCATAAACTTTCTGCTTCAGGTAATCGATGCGCTCTGTGACCCGAACAGAGTATTCACAGGGCCTAATATTAGTTCCCACGAATGCACGGGTCACAAAGCGCATGACTGTCGGGCGTGTATTGCCCGTCCTGAAGCAGTGTAGCTTGCCAATGAGCACCCTAGCCTCGTTGATGCGCCGTTCAATTCTGCACTGCCAAGCTGGTACAGCAGGCTTTGGTCGAATAGCTGTTTCTTGTTTAAAAAAATTAACACCAGCTATTCGACATACTGCAACAGCTGCACAGTACAGAATGGAATGGGCATCAGTAATGTTTCTGCAGTTGTTAAAAAACGATGTTAACATCGAGTCTAGGGCACACACTAGCGCCACATTTTTTTTATTTGTGGGCAAACGCGGAAGCCGCGGTCTACACTCAATAGGGACAGATTGAAACTCACCAATCGCTCGCTCCAAAGCGCTCCTTAATTCCTCATTGTATTGAGTACTTACAGGTATAGCAGCATCACTCACTTCTTCACCAACATGTGAGATGATGTTTTCTTGCGTTATTTCATTACGGTTACTTTGTAATGGCACAGGTAATGATTGCAATGAAGAAGGCGTGATACCACTACACACTTCTAAGCGTAGCCTCTCAAGTGTAGCGTCATTCAACAGGTGACAGCGTTGTATGGCGCGCACCTGATCCGATAAGCGTTGTGCCGATACGTTGACATCTGGTTCAAGTACCTGAAACAGAGGTAGCATGCGAACACGGTACGCAGTGAGGTTAGTTCCCCCCTCTGTAGCCACAAAATATGCCCGCATCACGTTTTCATTCATACCGAAGTTCCATCGAATGCGGTGCACATTACCACCGGTAGCGGGGTCCGTAATCGAAGCCGGAGGGCCTCGGGGTCCCAAGCCAGTCGGTGGCCGGCCTCTCCCCTGCCGACGTACAGGTAGAGGCGACGTCGGCGGAGAGAAAAACTCGTCGCTGCTTGAGCTCGACGCCTCACCAGTAGTCACAGTTGTCGACGACTGTAAGGCGGAGCTGTGCGACAAGTCCGGGGTTGGTAAATGTGCTTTTTTGGCGCCAGCTCTTGTCAACATTATATTTTTTCTTGATTTTCATCTTATTTTCGTATTATCATTTTCAGTTTGTTACACTGACATAATGTGTCAAAGTGTACTATAATTTATAAAATATATGTTTGTGTTTTTTCCGGATTTCTTCATGTTGTTTTTTTTTGTAATAGATATAAATTTGTACTTTTATTATGTTTTGAATGATATTTTTGTATTATTGTAGATTAAAGGTAAAATATTTTAATAAATGCTCCTCAAGAAAAAATGTGACTGTTTTGTAGCAGTGTTGCCAGGTTATTATTATTATTATTTCGTTTATTCAATAACATTCTTATTTTATACATTTTTAAATAGATTTATAAAAAACACAAATACATTTAAAAATATAAAAAATAGTGTCCCACCAGTAGCGGAGTAGGACCCAAACTACCGGCGGTGGAGGCTACAGACTGAGAAACCTCCTAACAATACGGCACGTGTCGAGGATAACAGCCTTCTGAATCTGACTCTTGATCCAACAATCTAACGAGAGTCTCTTGAGGTGTTGATCGAAACTCTTAGCTATTAGTCCGTTTGCCGAAACGACCATCGGGACAATGATCGTCGAGTCTACGTTCCACATGGCGGTTATCTCGAAGGACAGATCAAGGTACTTACTAAGTTTGTCCTTCTCTGCCTTAACAAGATTCTCGTCATGCGGGACGGCGACATCGACGAGCACTGCCCGACGCTGGGTCCGATCAACCAACACGATATCGGGCCTATTGGCAACAATAGTCCTGTCCGTGATGATTGATCGGTCCCAGTAGAGCAATGCACGACCATTCTCAAGAACTGGCACTGGTGTGTACTTATAGTACGGTACTTCAGACTCAATAAGGTCATATTGAAGAGCAAGTTGCTGGTGGATGATCCTGGCTACTTGATTGTGCCTATGCAAGTACTCGGTGTTAGCAAGATACGAACAACCGGAAATAATATGGCGAAGTGTTTCACCAGGACGGTGGCATGCTCGACAAATGTCGACCGTACCGTCCTTCATTATGTATTTCCGATAGTTGTTCGTCTTGATAACCTCATCTGCAATTGCACAGGCAAAACCTTCAGTTTCCCCAAAGAGGTCCCCAAAACGCACTTTCACGATAACGCACAACGTCACTCCATTCTGTAGGAAGTAATCCCTGAGACTGCACACTTCACGGTTGTGGAGGTTCTTGGCATTCAAAAAGCCTCGACCCCCCCACTTTCGTGGAATGTACAGTCTCATGACAGACGATCGTGGGTGTAACATTCGATGCAATGTCAGTTGTTGACGGACTCGCCTATCCAGGGCGTCTAGTTCCGTTTGAGTCCACCTAAGTATGCCAAAGGAGTATAACAATAAAGGTTGAAAGCCCGCATTTTGTTACCACAGGACAAAGAACTGTTAAGAACTTTTGTCAGGCGGCTAAAAAAACGTTCTTTCACCGATTTCTTAATATCCTCTACCGCTATACCCAATGACTCTGACATACCTAGGTATTTGTATGTTTCGGTCTCGGTGAGAGATCTGAGAGTTATTATCTCAGAAAGTTGTAGATTCGGTGAATTTACAACCTTCCCCCGCTGTACATGCATAACCGCACACTTATCAACACCGAACTCCATCTTAATGGCATTACTAAAAACTTCCGTAGTTTTTAATAATGTCACTAAATCTTGGTGCTTCGGTGTGAATAGTTTGAGGTCATCCATATACATCAGGTGAGAAATAACCTCACCCCCTCTACGAAACCGATAGCCTAGCCCTGAATCCTTCAGCAATGTGCTAAGTGGATTCAGTGCTAAACAAAACCACAATGGACTCAAACTGTCGCCCTGGAATATACCACGCTCAATCCTTATCAAGTCATGCGAATCAGAGGCGTACCCACCACTACCTGGTTGACGAAGGACTGTGGTCCACTGCCCCATACACGAGACCAAGAAGGATTTAAGAGTCGGATTAATTTTATACAACTCTAAAATCCTCCTCAGCCATGAATGAGGCACCGAATCATAGGCCTTCTTGTAGTTAATCCAGGCAGTAGAGAGGGCGCCCCTACTCCGCTTGACCTGTTGGCTAATGGCCATGTCAATAAGGAGTAGCTCCTTAGTACCACGTGACCCAGCCCTACATCCATTCTGAGCGTTATCTAAAATATTGTTAGACATTATGTGTGAATTTAATTTACTTCTCAGAATGGATGTAAGGAGCTTGTAGATGGTAGGTAAGCAAGTGATAGGTCTATAGTTTTTAGGTTCCGTGGTACTACCTGATTTATGGAGCAGGAAGGTGATGCCAGTGGTCATAAAAGCGGGTAAGGAACCAGACTCGAGGGCTTCTTGATACTGTGTTGCCAAGCGTTCATGCGAGCTCTGAACCCACTTTATCCAAAAGTTGTGCAATCCATCCGGCCCAGGACTTTTCCAGTTCGGGGCCTTACGAATTGCACAACTAACATCTTCGGAGTCTATGGTAATAGACTCCATGGGTTCGATGATACTGCATTCACGCTCGACGACACGGATCCAGTCGCCCTCCGAATGTTCGACGGGCACCGACCATATGTCACGCCAAAATTGATTCATGGTGTGAGCATCTGGCAGTTGTCCGTCGCTCAAACGTTGTCCAGTTCCCTCCCACTCTCGGTACACCTTCCTTTGGTCACTTTGGAAGATGCGATTCTGCCAGTATCTATTTACACGCTCTCTATAACGACGGATACGGCTTGCCCATGCATACACTTTCTGTTTCAGAAAGTCAATACGTTCCGTGACATTGGTTAAGTATTGCTGGGGACGAATACCGGTCCCAGCGAATGCCTGACTCACGAAACGCATGACCCGGGGACGACTATTTCCCCGGCTAAAACAGATAAGCTTCGCAATGAGAGTCCTAAATGTGCCGATACGTCGCTCGATTCTTGCCTGCCATACGGGCACACCACCCGATCGTGGTGCACGGTTAAATTCAGGAAATTTAACGCGTGCAACACGACAAGCGGTAATAGCTCCACAGTAAAGAATCGAGTGGATATCGAGCAAATCATTGCTAGTCCGTAAGTACGGAGCTAGCAATGCATTCAGGGCTCCCATCAACGCCAGATTTCGTCTATGCATGGGTAAGCGTGGTAGCCGTGGTCTAGAATTAGGTGCAAACCTATATTGAGAGATCACATCTTCTAAAGTACTCCTTAATTGCTCGCTTACCTGGACAGATATATCACTCGTATCATCTCCCACGTCGAGCACGGTATCAACTAAAGTGGCACTAGTTGCAACCGTGTGTGTAGCAGGTGACGGCGCTCTCGTTGACGCTGGAGCTGGTCGAGTAGATAACACTTCCAGGCGTAGTCGATCAAGCACAGGTTGATCCAACAACTTGCATCGTTGGATAGCCCGCACTTGATCCGATAGTCGCTGGACGGCAACGGTCATTGTTGGTTCAAGAGCCTGAAACAAAGGGAGCATCCTTGAACGGTACGCAGTCAGGTTGGTTTCCTCTTCTGTAGCCTCATAATATGCCCGCATGACGTTTTCATTGATGGATGAAGTCCATCGCATGCGGTGCACAATACCACCGGTAGTGGGGACCCTACTCGAAGCTGGTAGGCTTCGGGGCCCCAAACTGCTCGGCGGCCGGCCTCTCCCTCGCCGGCGTACAGGTGTTGGCGACGTCGGCGGGGAAAAATACTCATCACTTGACGATGAACTCGACGCCTCAGCAAGCACTTGTGTCGCAGGAGTGCGGTCCAGCGCTTGCGAGGCGGAGCTAAGTGATGAGTCCGGGGGTGTTATCTGTGCATTTTTACTCCTGGCTCTTGTTATCATCGCTATCCATAATCATTCATAATATTTATTTTCTCGTAACATTCTGATATTTTGATAGTTGACGTTTGTCAAAACTTCGCTTCATATTTGCAGACTTTGGTATTCTTGTAATCAATTGTGAAATATAATATTTATGGACTTTTTGGTGATATAATTTAGAAATCAGTAAGAATTTTAAAAATTGAGGAAGATATTTGAGATAAAAATATTAAAATATTTTATTGATGAAAATGACGTATGTACAGATGTCCAGAGTTGCCAGTTATTATTATTATTATTATTCCCTTTATTACATTTTATTACATATTTACTATATTTTTAAATAAACTTATAAAAAACACAAATATATTTAAAAATATAAAAAATAGTGACCCACCGGTATCGAGTACAGTGACCAAGCTACCGGCGGTTAGGGCTCCAGAGATAGGAACTTCCGCACAATACGGGCCGTATCCAACAGAACCGCCTTCTGCATCAAGCCCTTGACCCAGCTGCCTAACGCGAGCCTCTGTAGGTGGTGGTCGAGGCTCTTGGCTATTAAACCATGAGCAGATACGACTATCGGAACAATAATCGCCGAATCCACATCCCACATGTCGACAATCTCGCGAGCTAAGTCCAAATATTTAATTTGTTTATCTTTTTCTGCTTTCACGAGATTCTCGTCATGCGGCACAGTGATATCGACAATTATTGCAAGGCGTTTTAATCGATCTATTATCACTATATCTGGTTTGTTGGCTATAATAGTCCTATCAGTGATAATAGACCGATCCCAATACAATGTAGCATGGCCATTTTCAAGAACTGGGTCGGGCACATACCTGTAATAAGGTATCTCTAAGTCAACAAGGTTGTATTTTAGAGCAAGTTGTTGGTGGATAATCCTGGCTACTTGGTTGTGTCTGTGCAAATACTCACCGTTCGCAAGACGGGAACAACCAGAGATAATATGTCTTAAAGATTCTCCGGGACGATGACATGCCCGACAGATGTCTAGCGTCCCATCTTTGACAATAAATCTACGATAGTTATTCGTCATCATAACTTCGTCAGTGATTGCACAGATGAAACCTTCAGTTTCTCCAAAGAGATCACCGAAACGTAACCAGGATACGGAAGCTGTAAAATCAACATCGGGCCCGTGTAGAGCCCGATAAAAACGACCGTGAAGCTCTTTGCTCTTCCATATTTCCTTGCGATCAGATACACCTAGTATTACCGGTTTGCGCCAGTTCTCTTTAGCTAAGGAGAGTGGGGTCAGTCCGTTATCAATTGCCACGACATCTCGATGCAGACCCACATCCACCTGCAAGAAGTACTCTCTAAGGTTGCATATCTCACGGTTATGGAGACTCTTAGCGTTTAAAAATCCTCGACCTCCACATTTCCGTGGGATATACAACCTCATTACTGACGAACGTGGGTGGTGCATTCGGTATGAAGCCAATAGACAACGTACCTTTCTATCCAGAGCTTCTAATTCGGTCTGAGTCCATCTAAGTATGCCAAAAGAGTATACTAAGACTGGCATGGCCCAGCCGTTAACAGCCCGTACCTTGTTACCGCCTGACAAGAGACTTTTCAATACTTTTTTCAGACGGCCTAAGAAACGGTCCTGCAACGTCTGTTTCATGTCAGTCTCAGCAATACACAGAGTTTGGGACATACCTAGATATTTGTAGGTTTCGGTTGCGGAGAGCGACTCAAATTGTGTGAAATCCGAAAGACTGACTCCTTCAGATTCCACAATCCCGCCCTTTTTCACATGCATGACCGCACACTTATCTACCCCGAACTCCATACTGATAGCCTTACTAAAAGTTTCAGTAACTTTTAGTAAAGCCATCAATTCGGGGCCATTAGGGGCAAATAACTTTAGGTCATCCATGTAAAAAAGGTGGGATAAAATTTGACCCCCTCTCCGCATCCGATAGCCTAACCCTGAACCCTCTAGTAGCGTACTGAGAGGATTCAGTGCTAGACAAAACCATAACGGACTCAGACTATCGCCCTGGAATATTCCTCTCTCGATCCCTATTGGTACACCACCTCCTAGAATCTGACGACATCCTGGATAAACCAAAACCGTATTCCATTGTCTCATACATGACCTCAAAAAGGTGCACAGAGTTGCATCAATTTTATACAACTCCAGCACCTTTAGAAGCCATGTATGAGGTAGAGAATCATACGCTTTTTTGTAGTCAATCCAGCATGTCGCAAGGTTCTTTCGGTTGCGGCGTACCTGCTGACAAACAGCCATGTCAAGAATAAGGAGCTCTTTAGTACCACGTGCCCCACTTTTACATCCATTCTGAGAGATGGACAATATATTGTTGTTTTCTATATGTGAATACATTTTGACTCTCAGAATAGATGTAAAAAGTTTGTATATAGTTGGTAAACAAGTAATGGGTCTGTAATTTTTGGGGTCTGTGGTACCACCAGATTTATAAAGAAGGTGAGTAACTCCGGTAGTCATAAAAGATGGAAGCGACGCTAACTCAAAGGATGACTGGAAGCAAGATGCCAAGCAGGCGTGTGAGCTACGGAACCATTTTAGCCAAAAGTTGTGCAGTCCGTCCGGTCCAGCTGATTTCCAATTTGGTAACGAACGAACTGCACAACCAATATCATCTTCAGATATGGTTATAGGTTCCATAGCTTGTATTGGTTCACACGCCCGCTCTACATCCCCAATCCACCCACCCTGCGTATGACTGACGGGTGTCGACCAAATGCTTTTCCAAAAGGCAACTGTAGCATCAGCATCAGGTAGACTCCCATCAGTCACATCTGAATCAGGTCGCTCCCACCTTCTGTATACCCACCTCTCGTCTTTTTGGAACAAGCGATTTTGTGTATATCTGTCTACTCTCTTTTTATATCGCCTTATACGGTTTGCCCACGCATAGATTTTCTGCTTCAGGAAATCAATGCGCTCCGTGACCCGTACAGAGTATTCACGGGGACTCACGTTAGTTCCCGCGAATGCCCGGGTCACGAAGCGCATGACTCTCGGGCGTGTATTGCCCGTCCTGAAGCAGTGAAGCTTGCCTATGAGCACCCTAGCCTCGGTAATGCGACGTTCAATCCTGCATTGCCAAGCTGCTACTGTAGGTCTTGGTCGAGCAGCTGATTCTTGCTTATTAAATTTAACACCAGCTACTCGACATACTGTAACAGCCGCACAATACAGGATTGAATGCGCATCAGTGAGATCATCAAAAATCAAAAATCTTTGACCTCCCAAGTGCTTTTTTAGGTTAGGGAACAGAAAAAAGTCTGACGGTGCCAGATCAGGTGAATAAGATGGATGCGGTAACAGTTCAAAGCCACAGTTGTGATTTTTACCATTGATTGGATAGACGTGTGAACACGAGCGTTATCTTGATGAAACAGGACTTTTCTTCTGATCATTCCTGGACGTTTTTCTTTTATTTCCTCTCGTTAACGACGTAGTAAGATGCAGTAATAATCAGAGTTTATAGTCTGACCCCTTTCAAGATAATCAACCATAATCACACCCTTCGAGTCCCAGAATACTGAAGCCATCACCTTACTTGCCGACAAAATCGACTTAGCCTTTTTGGGGGGTGGTGAACCAGGTCTTTTCCACTGTTTTGATTGTTGTTTTGTTTCCGGTGTACAGTAATGAACCCATGTTTAGTCCATAGTAACAAAACGATTCAAAAAATCACATTCATCAGCTTCAAATAACTCCAAACAATCGCGTGCAATAGTCAATCGCATCCTTTTTTGGTCAACGGAAAGCAGTCGCGGTACCCACCTCGCAGACACCTTGTGGAAACCCAACACGTTGACTATTATGTTTTGAGTACGTTCATAAGAGATGCCTATAATCTAGGCTATCAATCTAATTTTCAATCTGCGGTCTCCCATAATTAAGTCGAGTATGTTTTTAACAGTTTCGTCAGTACTTTTTTTTTTTTTTCTTTTATTTTGTTGAGGCTTTTGTCCATAATGGACATATCAGCCTTAGTGGACGTCGAAGGCCTTCCAGAGCGGGGTTCGTCTTTCACACTCTCTCTACCAAGCTTGAATTCTGCTATCCATTTTTTGACGGATGAATATGAAAGAGCGCAATCCCCTGATGTACTGACCATATCATCATGAATGACTTTTGATGACAGCCCCTTCTTATGGAGGTACTTAATGACGGCACGCTGCTCGATTTGCTCCATTTGCGGAAATGATGTCAGATTGCTTTGTTAATAAATTTATAAAATTAAAACTAATTATCGCACACGTTTCAAACTTCACACAATTAACAGGTCTGAACTGAACTAAATAATTTGGGTAGATTTGATTTTTAGAACTAAATGGATCAGTGTTAGGCCGACTACTTTTCAATCCACCCTCGTATCATATTGTTACGAGCCGGGGTTCTACCGAATTGAAATGCCGGTAAATCTACCTTAAAACACTTTATTTATTACACC
This sequence comes from Nudaria mundana, assembly GCA_963556515.1. Taxonomy (NCBI): domain Eukaryota; kingdom Metazoa; phylum Arthropoda; class Insecta; order Lepidoptera; family Erebidae; genus Nudaria; species Nudaria mundana. The sequence continues at coordinate 18,560,178 of OY748294.1, forward strand.
ACTAATTTACACTTCACTATAAGCTTCACTGAACACTTTTATTCGCACTTGAACTAGCAGGTATAACTCGTATTATCGCTCTGGAAATACTGATGATCCGCCACCGAAGTGCTCCGCCTTTATAGTGCCGTCATTACTCTAGATTACTCTGGAATTTTCACGGAAGAAATATCGCGAACATTCCACTTCCTTCCATTTCACACCTTCGAGATGCTTCTAGATAACACGTTGCATAGAAGTACCTTGACAGAACATTCCCGAAAGACGTTACGTAGTAGTACTGCGATTTGCTACTAGATGGCGCTGAGTTTGGTAGTCTTATTACTCGCTACGAGATGGCGTTACACTGCCCTCCTAAGACATGCTCGTCCCGAGCATTGTCAGGCCCATAATATCGCGCCAATCGATCCACATGAACTATCTTTGGCGCACTTCTTGGACTCTTCCGTATTCGGTAAGTGACATCGTTAATCTTGGTCACAACTCGGTATGGTCCATCCCATTTAGCTTGCAGCTTAGGAGACTTCCCTTTACTGCGGACTGGGTTATGTAACCACACTAACGAATCTTCATCGAAGCTCTTATTGTTTGTCTTTCGGTCATAACGGGTCTTCATCTTTTCAGACATTTGTTGACCTGATTGTCTGACATGCACATAAATGTCATTCATCCTGCTGCGCAAGTCATTCGCATAATCGGTGATATTGCGTGGAGCGTCAGGTGGTATACCGGTTATTAAGTCGGCAGGCAACCGTAATTCTCTTCCAAAGTTCGCATAAGCTGGTATCACTGACGTGCTTTCGTGAACCGCACTTCGGTAAGACAAAAGAAACGGTTGGATGTGCTTGTCCCAATCTTTTTGCCTGCTTTCCACAACTTTTGCCAGATATCTCTCCAATGTCTGATTAAATCGCTCCACCATTCCATCTGACTGCGGGTGGTAAGAGTGCGTTCTGGTTTTGTGAGTACCCATGACCCGACACATTTCCTGGAACACCTGAGATTCAAAATTTCTTCCTTGATCGCTATGGATTTCTAGAGGCACCCCGAAACGACAGAAGACTTCGTGAACTAATTTATCTGCTACCGTAGTAGCTTCTTGATTAGGTATAGCGAAGACTTCTGGCCACTTCGTGAAATAATCCATCACAACCATGAAGTACTTGTTTCCGCTTTCACTTTCAGGAAACGGTCCCGCAACATCTAGGGCTATCCTTTCCCATGGTGCCCCAACGTTATACAGTTTCAGTGCACCTCTGCTCCGTGTATGAGGTCCTTTCACAGCAGCACAACTCGTACATTTGCGACACCAGTCCTCAACGTCGTCGCGACAGTGGATCCAGTGAAACCGCTCACGTATCTTCAACAGAGTCCTTTTTACTCCCATATGGCCCCCTGAACATCCATTATGGTAGAGCTGTAGCACATCTGGGACCTTAACTTTAGGGACGACCATTTGCAAATGACAGCTGTCTCATCGAGCATTTTCCCATTTGCGGCACAAGACTCCATCCTGAATAACTAAACTGTCCCATTGCGCCCAATAACTTTTTGTGATTGAACTCATTGAAGCGACGTCACTCCACATGGGTTTAGGAGCACTTGCTTCAATCCACTCAAATATTGGCTTGATGTCCGCGTCGTCCTGTTGAGCATGTTGTAGGATTTCTTTCCATTCGTCGCTCAGATCCGTTTTAAGCATCTTCACAGGTATGGCTACCTTTATCTCCTGTTTGGCACAGTGCTTACGGTCTTCAAGGCAAGGTCTTCTTGACAATGCGTCTGCGTTGCCATGGAATCTGCCATCCTGGGTTTGTGAAATCGAAACCCTTGGGGCTCTTCTAACATCAGCCGGCACCCGCCACGTAGAGCTGGCTATTATTCGTTTTCCCTGCTGTTGCTGGGCGGTGACGTTAGCCACCCTATCTTCTTGGGAACGACTTTCTTCTCTTTCAGCAGTCCGCTTTGGGCAACTGGATCGAAGGTGTCCCCTCTCACCACATGTGTAGCACCTTGGGCTATACCTCGTGAAACGGTCGCGAGCCGGTGATGCTACAACTTCCCTGACGCGGTGAGATCGATGATCTTTCCGTACGGCTTCGACCTCCAAAGCATGAGCCAAGGCGTCTTTGAGAGTCTCATGGTGCCCGAGCCTCACAGCAGCCCTGACTTCCAGGTCGTGGATGCCGTCGATGAATGCTTGTACCAGATTCCCATTGATGAGCGCAGGTACCGACTGGTACGCTTTCCGTACCAGCTTATCTACTTCCAGGGCCCACTGTTGCAAGTTTTCGCCAGTGCGCTGGACACGATCCTTCAGCTGCGCACGATACACGTGTTCCAGGTGAGCGTCACCGTATCTGGCTTCCAAGGCTTCTAGTAGCTGCTCGTAGGATACATCGTCTCCGAGAGCTTCTAGGATGGTTAACGCCTTGTCTCGCAGACCCAATGTAAGCGCAGTCATGGCCTGGGCTTTGCTCCACCCGTTTGCCTTCTTAACGGCCTCAAACTGCTTTTTATAGGCCGACCATGATGATGTCCCATCGAATGGAGGTACTTTAAATCCACGTGCTGAAGGCACAGCAGGTAAGGAAGTCGCATTCCCATCTCCAGCTTTCAGATTTCCCAGCTCTTTCCTCACATATTCTGTAATCTGGTTTTTTACATCTTCTATCCGTGTTTCGGCTTCCGTGATGCGGTTCTCAACATGATGAACTTGATCCTTCATCACATTCATCTCCTTGCCAAAAGTCGCTCGAAGATCTTTCATGAGGAGCATCTGTTCCTCCTGGCGGCGTGTCTGTTCCTCCTGGCGGCGTGCCTGCTCCTCCTTGTCACGCAGCAGCTGTTCTTCCAATCGGCGGGCCTGCTCCTCCTGGCGGCATGCCTGCTCCTCCTGGCGGCGTGCCTGCTCCTCCTTGTCACGCAGCAGCTGTTCTTCCGAACGGCGGGTCTGCTCTTCCTGGTGGCGGGCCTGCTCCTCCTTGTCACGCAGCAGCTGTTCTTCCAACCGGCGGGCCTGCTCCTCCTGGCGGCGGGCTTGCTCCTGTAGCATCGCCATCAGCGCAGCAAAGTCTGGAGGTGCTGGCGCTGGAGATACCGTGGACGGGCCAGCTTCCACCGTTGGCTGCTGCTGACCACCCAACCTCTCCGGCGTATTACCTCCGTAGCGCCTGCTGTCCAACTCTTGCTGGCGCTGACCTCTTGTACGGACGCCCTCTGTGTCTTCTTTCGGTAGCACCGGCATTGTTCAAATCCCACTTCTGACACCAATTGTTACGAGCCGGGGTTCTACCGAATTGAAATGCCGGTAAATCTACCTTAAAACACTTTATTTATTACACCACTAATTTACACTTCACTATAAGCTTCACTGAACACTTTTATTCGCACTTGAACTAGCAGGTATAACTCGTATTATCGCTCTGGAAATACTGATGATCCGCCACCGAAGTGCTCCGCCTTTATAGTGCCGTCATTACTCTAGATTACTCTGGAATTTTCACAGAAGAAATATCGCGAACATTCCACACCTTCGAGATGCTTCTAGATAACACGTTGCATAGAAGTACCTTGACAGAACATTCCCGAAAGACGTTACGTAGTAGTACTGCGATTTGCTACTAGATGGCGCTGAGTTTGGTAGTCTTATTACTCGCTACGAGATGGCGTTACACTATTCATAATTTCTACATCGCGCTATTAAGGTTAGCGTTGGATCCACCTACAGCTTTAAGAATAGTTTAAGCAAACTCATTCTACTACTACGACTAGCGGACGCCTGCGGTTTCGCCCCCGAGATGTAGTTTAATGGTTCCCAATACCTAACGGGAACACATTTCTGGGATAGAAAGTAGCCTATATTATACCTTATTACCTCAGCTATTTGCCTGTGAAAGTCCCGTTAAAATCGGTCCAGCCGTTGCAGAGATTAGCGGGAACAAATAGACAGACTGACAAAAAATTTAAAAATTGCAGTTTTTATGTAAGTATCGTATATATACTTTCATATGCATTTATTAAAACTGTCTTTACTTATGTTATTTATTAAAATTTATTAAAACACAGACACTTCAATTTTATTTATCTGTATGGATAAGTAACATTTTGTTCATTGATTGATGTTGCTTCAGCTATTTTGGGCCTCAAGTGCATCGACTGAAAGACGGCTTCCAGATGTACCTAATACACAGAAAAAAGAAATAATAAGAAAATGCAATAAAATCAAAAGCAAATAGGTACATACTCATAACAGAAACGAAAAACGAATATATGCAGCTAGCAAGTAAAAATACGACCGTCTTAGCTCTGACAAATTGTAAAAAAAAATAGTGAGCAACTTAAGGATAATTAAACAACCAACTCAGGGCAACTAGTTAATAGAGATTCTGACTCCGAAACTATGAGTTGTTTTGGATGGATTCATTTCGGAAAAATGATATTCTGGACTCAAACCAGCAGAGTTTGTTTCCTTACCAGAGTAAACGTTTCTACCAACTGACAAGAACCTCGGATTCGTTTGTTTCTGCAGGTGTCATGACGCAACGATTAGACCAATTTTAATGAAATTTAGTACTGACATAACTTAAGGTTTCGGGCAGATGTTGAGATATTTAGTACGTGGGTAGAGGTCCTTAGAGCTATGTATAAAGCCTTGTCGTACGAAAAAATCCTCAAAATAATTTTTATATTATATCTATATATTTAATACGACAATTTGTCTGTCTGTTTGTCCGTCCGTCGCGTTTTTCTATTTACATACATTTGCATGAAATATTAAAATATTCTTTTTTTTTTTTAATTTGAGGCGATACAAATTTCGTCGGGATAACTAGTATATATTATTATGGCGTATTTTATATATCAGATTTTAATTTCATTGTATATGAGCAGGCGATAATCCTTAATACGAACTTGTAAATCAAACAACAAATAGCGTTACAAGCAATAAGTGTTAAAATATGTTAATTTATAAACATTCATACCTTTAAATTATATCTAGTCTTGTTTTAAATGACATTAGACAAGTACGAGTGATTTACAGATTGCTAACAGAACTTGCCGGCGGTCTAATGCTTAGTACACGCTGTCAGAAAAAAAAATACCAAAGAATTGAACTAACGAATGAACGGAACGAACGAATGAACGGACGGAAAAATGCTACATTCATAACTGATGTCGCCATCAAACGAAGACGGGCAGGTAAAAAATCAAACGTACCTATATTCCCAATAAGTACCTAATACTTATTTTAAACATAGTAAGTAATTACTAATTAGTTAAAGGTTTGCTTTTAACCATTGACTTGCTTAGATCTAATCCCATTTTAGCCGCAGAAGCTCAGGTCGTACCTACCTACTTGTATACCTAATAGGCACGCTATTCTAAGCTAATCCGTCGGGGTCTTTCCACCGCAAGCCTTGAGCCCACTGTGAGCCAAATTGGCTATCACGAAGCAATGACAAGAGACCGAACTGTATGTCTTTGCTACCATGGAGGATGGGAAGGTGTCAGCACTGCTGCTGCATCTGCTAAAAGCCTTATACGGCGTAAATATGCTGACTTAGCAGGCAATTAGATACGTAGGTATAGCTACACTACACTAGGTACAGATTGTCTCACGTCGTTTCTAAGTTTCATTTGTAAATAAAACACAAGTTCCAACAACCAACCAATTTCATTAAACATCATAACTTCGACGATGTGTACCCAACCCAATATAATAAGTTTAAAAATTCAAATTAATATTTATACATATAAAAATCTATTCAAATGACACATGATATATGTTTCATTTACAAATGAAGTTAACACTTCAATCGTGTATTCATTGCCTTCGGATATGTAGAATTAATAGTTTTTTTTCTTAAACTTTTACGAGCAATGGTTCGGAGTTTTAAAAAGCTTTGAGATGATTTAAACGGACTACAGATTAGTAATTTTAAGAATAGTGTGCAACTCCTAGCTGTTATTTACTGTCGTTAGAGGGAACGAGGAATTTAACAAAGGAGGAATAATACCTCGTCAAAATATTTATTATCTTTTTTGTTTGTTCTTCGAAATTTCATTTAGCTAATTTGTATGTTTTTGGTTAATACTTTTTTAAACTTTCCAAATTCGTTTTAGGTGCTACCCTACACCGTACATTCACATAGCCATCTTCATAGCCAACCAGATATACGTACAATAAACCTTAAAACACACTGGTCCTTCACATACGACGTATGCCATGCGACGTGGGAAACAGCAAAACACTGATCCTACGTCTTACGACGTCTGACGTTTACGTTATCTACGCGCACTTTAAACATGTGTGACAGCGTCGTACGCGTGGGATAGCATGGGAACACACGAATCTGGTGCGGTAAAGCGTAAGACAGCGTGGTGAATGACTAGTGTGTTCGTTACCATGCAAATTGTATAGGCCAGATCCTGTTCCGATGTCATAATGCGTGGTGTAAGTCGTATGTGACGGATTAGTTTTCCCGTCCCTTAACTGTATTACGTAGGTCACACTATAAGTTTTGCGTAACTTAAAAAAACAACATGTTAAAACCAAAATATTATGTTTATTGCTTTTCAAAATACTCTCCTTTACATTTTTAAAATTTTTTCATGCGATCGAACCATTTTTCAAAACAGGAGGACCACAGATCTGAAGGCATGTTTTCTACGTGCTGATTGAACGCTATCACTGCCTCTTCGGAGTTGGTAAAAGTGAAACCTCTCATCAAATCTTTGATTTTGGGGAAAATACAGAAATCACAGGGTGCTAGGTCGGGGCTATGCACAGGATGGGTGACGAGTTGTACTTTTTCGGAAGCTAAAAATGACTTTGTTTTGTTGGCCGTGTGTGAAGAAGCGTTGTCATGATGTAGGAGAACGCGGCTTTTGGGTCGTGTTTCGCCAACTTTTTCTAACACCCTGGGTAAACTAATGGTAGAATACCACTCGGTATTAACACTATTTTGATCTTCAAGTGGAGTTGTCGAGATGGGACCCGTAGCTGAGAAAAAAACGCGATCATTTTTTTACCAACGTTTCTCGCCTGCCTCACTTTTGTTGGCTTGTTCTCATTTTCAAACACCCATTCACAAGATTGCTGTTTTTTTCGGGTTCAAAACAATAAATCCACGTTTCGTCTCCTGTGACAATGTCATAAACAGCATTAGGATGTCCGTGGTCGTACTTCAGTAGCATCTGTGAGCACCATTCCACGCGAGCCCGCTTCTGCTCCGCTGTCAGTTCATGAGGGGTCCAACGACAACAAAGTTTCCGAACTTTCAATTCTTCGTGTAAAATTTTCTGGATTTGACTCATACCAATCCCCAATAATCGTCGAATTGTCTCATAGGTAATACGCGGGTTTTCTTCAGTTAACCACTTAACAGTAGCCACATTATTTTCGTTGTCGGCAGTTGAAGGCCGCTCTTCACGAAATTCGTCATGTAAAGAAACTCGACCTCTCTCAAATTCAGCAAACCATCGCCTCACGGTGCTCAAACAAGGTGCTACTCTCCCAAAAGCATTTTGAAGACGAGCGGCACAGTCTTACGGAGAGAGAGAACTTTTAAAATCATAAAAAATCATCGCTCTAAAATCTTCATTTTCGTTGCATACGTAGAACTTTGAAGTGTGATAAAAAACAATTAACAAATGATTTCCCGCCAATTGTTTTTTTTTATTACTAAGAAGGTTGCAACGTTTAAAAAAATATAACATTCGAAATTCAAATAGTTCTGATTAGCTAGAAGTGCAAAACTTTTAGTGTGCCCCATGTATAAGTAGGTGCCACACTGTCACTGTGGCACGTTGTCATACCAGTCAAGTGAACATCAACCTACGTCCAGTTCACAGAGTACATTACACTATACTTCAGTTGTTAGTAGGTGCTGTATGTTACTTAAAAAGAATGTTACTATTATTATGGATTAAAACGTTCATATAATAAAAAGGTTCCATATAAAAACACCTTAAATTATACAAAAACGACTACTAAAGAATTAACTGACTAAAGTGTCAAAAATATTATTTTTCACGGACCGCCGTGGCACGCTTAAAAAAAGAATTTTCATTTTGTTTTTTTTTTGTTCAGTTCAGTAATTTTGATTTAAAAATGGAACTCATTATTCATTAAAAAATTAAGCTGTCTTCACCATTTTTTATTATTTTAACTTGCGTGTTTTTACCGTTGTGGTGTAATGAAGTATTAATAGGGTTGACACTTTAATGTGTCTACGATTTTATATTATTTAATAGCATGATTAATTTAGAAAAATGTAGTAAATACGATAAGTAATAAAGCTTTTCAGGTAGGTAGTACCTATATACCTTCTTTTGATGAAACAAGAGGTTCACGCACTAAGGGTTCCGTACCAAATCGGTAAAAAAGTTATTTTTTTTGGGAGCCCCCTTTAATATTGATTATATTATGTTTTAGTCATTGTTGTTATAGCGGCAACAGAAATACATCATCTGTGAAAATTTCAACTTTCTTACTAACACGGTTCATGAGGTACAGCCCAAGATCAATATTAATAAGATATTTTCCAATGTTCTTTTTAATTGTTTTTTATGAAAGTTATTTCAATCATAACTTCTCTTGCAACTAATTACTACAACGTCTAAATAACACGCCTCTAAATTATCAATAAACGATTTCAAAAACATTCTAAATAACAAAACGTTAAAAAAAACTTGTATTAAGAACTTTTATACCGCTCAGCTTAATTAACAGTAAATCAAGGCATAATTTATTCATTTTTAATTAAATACGTGGGCATCTTACCGTGGTTGTCAAATAACGAAGACAAATCGATAAGTATTGGCCCTCATTACCGCGCCACGTCGCCACGTTAAAATTCATAATGAGAATATAGAATATTCAATTAATTAATAACGTTATCGATAGTCGGACTCATAGGGTTGTGAAATAAACACAAGGAAAATGTTCTCAATTCAAAAAATCATCAGTTTTTTAATAGTTATATTGTGAAAATATTTGTCCTCTTGAGGTTCTATCAAATAACTGTGTCCCGGACTTGGCTGGTTGCCTTTAGGTTACCTCGAGCGCTGGGCAAAAATCTAGACCCAAACGCTCAATTGCAATACTGACGTTTCCTTGTCCCGCACCGCGAACTAGTTCATAGTAACTAGTTCTTCTTTGCGGGAAAAATCTAGCATTACCTTGACATTGACGAAATCATCGATGAAGATCGATGGAGCCACGTTTTTAAAAAAAAAAAAAAGAAGAACTGTGTCCCGGACTTATGTCTTAACCTAAGATTCCTTTTTTGTGGTTGGACTATTGATTGTTACATTTTTATTACGAACGCAATTTTTTTTTCAAACTTCTACATAGTGTCTGTTTGTGCCTGTTAAAAAATAATTTGGCCAAGTTTTTACATAATTATGATGACCAAACCGGTCAACGGTGAACTCTGTTTGGGACTAGTAAAATATTATTATAACACACGAGTAAATATAAAACAAACTACGCAACGGATTTCGATGCGGTTTTTCGAGGTATTAATGTGCGTATACTATTTGTCCAACGGGGGAGGTTGCGGGCGTCCATTAGTACATTATAAAAAAATCGATACCAGTATTTTTTATATTTCAAAATATTTTTCATACGAACGCATGTACTGTCTGATTATTGCAGAATATTATAGTAATATAATATTATATGTTTCTATCCTAATATAAACGTAAAATAAAAATAAAGTAAAAAAGAAATTGTTTGCGACATCCCTAATGCTAAGGATATAATATGTACAAAAACACTTATACGTATCCTTATGTTGTTTAGAACACTATACGAGTATGTTGTAGAATTACATAGATATTCTCCGAAATATTCCCATAAAATAAACCACAGGAAAATATTGTTGCCATATAATTACTAACTAATGGGGAATTTTTTTTAATCAATGTATTGTGTTAACATATAAATTAATAAACTTGTTTGCGACTAGCAATAGACTATAACTTGCTCTATGTTTATACCTCCTTTTTAGGGTTCCGTACCCAAACGGTAAAACGGGAACCCTATTACTGAGACTTCAGTGTCCGTCCGTCAGTTGAAAGTTGAAATTTTCACAGTTGACGTATTTCTGTTGCCTCTACAACAAATTCTAAAAAGCGGAATAAATTAAATATTAAGGGCTCTCATACAACAAACGAGATTTTTGTGCGCGATTCCGACTCGCACTTGGCCTTTTTTGCTTTTATTTATCATTTTCTTACCACGTTTTTGCCTTTTCAGGGAGAACGTTCATCCCTATAGACCAAGACACTACAATAACTATTATGAAAGAAATTATAAATAGATCACAAAAACTGATGTCATCGGCAGGACTCGAACCCACGGCCTTTCCCTAACAAGGGGAATGCTCTGACCAACTGAGCTACGATGACCAATACTTACCGACAACATCGAATTTTTGCTTCATATCATATTCATATAATTTCTAGATCGCGCTATTAAGGTTCTTCGGATTTCTTTCTTAATATTTTAAGAATAGTTTAAGCAAACTCATTGCTTTAAAATACAAAAACTACAACAACTATACCGAAATTTGCATCCATTCTATCTAAAAGCTGCTGCTACACACAGTGATTAGGCCGCGCATAGCCGCCAAGCATCATTCCGCATGTATGTATGAAATGACGCCGGCACCCCGCGCAACCCCCCGGTACAGCCCGGCGGCCATGCCGGCGGCTTCTTTGTGCGGCAAGCCAGCGGCTTTGTAAGCCTTTGTAAGGTTAGCGGCGGCATGGCCGGCGGCACTGGCGCCGGCACCGTGTGTAGCAGCCTTAATACGAACTGACAATGGAAATTATCAGAAGCGCGATTCAGGGTATTGCTTCAGACGCGCCATCTATCACAGCTTATACTAACTAGGTATAGTAGGCACTGGGCTATAGTACAGAATAGGGAATAGTACTTACATACAGAACTTGCACTCCAACGTTAATTAAAGCACATTATTTTGTTTACAGAGAACATATTTCGAACGTTAGGGTTATCAGTAAAGTACCAGCATAATTTGAACAATAATTATGACGTTAATGCCTCAATATCAACTCTTTGGTCAATGCCGTGTCACAAACAAGAGACAACCCTTACTGATTTACAACTTCAAGTTGTCGCTGACGTCACATATTTTTTGCGACTGTTAGGCGAGTGACATAGGCCTGATTGTGGGCTATAGTGTGGAAACAATAGAAGTTAAAGAATAGCAACCATCCATTATCCCTTGAAACAATTTACGTAACACGGCACTGACAGAACTGTGACTTTTAAAAACACGTGAATAAATATGTGAGGTGAAATATGGCCGACAACAGACACGCGAACAAGCAATAAAGCAAATTCTAATCTATTCGTAAAATAGAGACATTAAAAATATATATATCGTGCTGAGTTTCTGTGACAGATCTTATCTTAATTACACGAGATACGAATGTTTTTAATGAAATTATTGCTGATGATTTTGATTAGACCTTCGTGGTTTTCATTTGGCAGATTATCATTATTACAACTTTAGTTAGAACCTTAAGATTAGAATGTTCGTTAGCACCAACCTTATCAACCGACTCCAACCATAGATTTGATAAGTTTTTCAAACAAAGAAGTTTTTTTTATTAATTACCTACATCTTTTTTCTCATTTATTGGAAGCGGATTTATTGAATAAATTCTGTACATCGTAAAAGTATAATTGTTTCATAAAAAAATATTTTGGACTCAGCTTCAATAACAGAACCGCTTAGATCAAAAATACTAATTTTGATTGGCAAAACCGTTACCTTGAAAAACAAACATTTTATTTTGTAAAATTCTTAAAATTGATGTAGTTTATTTTTTTTTAATTCAGCGGTCCATGGCCACTGCAGCCCACGTCTATTGCCGAGCGCCTTTGAAAAGCACTAGGAAGATTTTTTAAGGCAGTGAGGCACCACGAGTACTCTTTTGATGTCTAGAGACTACATCTTTAAGATTTTTGGAAAAAAATCTGTGTTTGTTTATCAAAGTAATAGTTCCAGTCGGTTCTCTTATAGAAACTAAGTCCAAAATATATTTTTTTGTAAACGGTGGTACTTTCACGGTGTATTTAAAGTCCGAACTGCAGAGATTATATCACGGCTTTTCTAGGTGATGGAATTTAGGTTCGGACTACAGAATCGGATCTTGCCTATTACGAAGGATCAACGAAATTACTGGCAGAAGGTGTGAACTGTATTTTGCCTACCCTTTCGGGGATATAGGTCTGATGATTATAAGTATATATGTACTTATATGTATTTATTAGAATCATCATTTACCGAGCCTTTTCCCAACTTAGTGGGGGTCGGCTTTCGAAGTTCTGTAGTTAGGAGCGGCCGGATTTTTGATTTAGGGCTCCAACTACCCCGAACGACTACCATAGATGTAGTATGACAACCGGGACCGACGGCTTAACGTGCTCTCCGACGCACGGAGGGGTCTCAGTGTCTTAAGAAATGGTCAGCCAAGACTGAGCCTGAGACTGAGACCTGACTAGATGTTGCTTAACTTTGCAATGTATTAAGGGACTAGTGGTCGCCCGCGACTTCGTCCGCGTGGTAATTTGGATTTTTCCCGTTCCCGTCGCGCCGCGTCATATTTTGAACAATTCACACAATATCTTTATAAATTGTAGCCTATGTGTTATTCTGATGTATAAGCTATATTATTGTAAATTTTCATTAAAATCCATTCATTGGTTTTTACGTGAAAGAGTAACAAACATCCATCCATCCATACATACTTACATAGTTACATACTTACATACTTACACACTCACAAACTTTCGCGTTTATAATATTAGTAGGATTATTAAAATCAATGCAGTTATTTAATAGGTACGCGTTAGAGACGCATTGTTGGGTCAGGAGTCATCATCCCACAACTTATTTATTATCTTTTTTTTTTTTTTTTTTTAATTCCGCGGCCCAAGGCCGCGGCCGCTCTAACGTTCGTTGCCGGGCGTCCCTGGTTACTAGCAGAGGGTATGTCCAGTGGCGCCCGGCGGACTTTGACCACCTCTGTGGTCTCTGCGGGTGTTTGGTCGGGACGAGAATCCCGCGTCATTGGGGTCGGGTTTTATCCCGCGTCAGTGAGTGAATCTGGTTGCGTGCTATGGGGCAAAGGCCCCGCAGCACGCAACCCTTCTAGCCTGCTTCTGTAAGGACGGTGGGTGGCGATCCCGCCGTCCTCAGACCCCGATCATGGAGGACGATAGTCTTGGGCGTAGTCGCGTAGTCTGGGGCGGCCTGGCCGCCGACTACGGAACTCGGCGGGGAGGGTACGCTCCCTCTCCCTCCCGGCCGCCTCCTTCGCGAGCATGACTTGCTCGCAGAAGGACACGGCCGCGTTCCACCTACTCCCGCTGGATACCATGGCTTGAAGCATGGTCCCCAGCGAGAGGGTATCCACGCCCAGACCCACTACGAGGTCCCGGCGCTGACTCGCCCACGCTGAGCACTCCACCAGCGTGTGGAGTGCGGTGTCGTCGTCGGAAACCTCGCAGTGTTGACACCGGGGTGTGACCTCACGATGCATGCGAAACAGATAGCTACCGAAGCATCCATGCCCGGCAACCATCTGCGTCGCACGGTACGTGAGGTCACCATGCTGCCTCTGCAGCCAATCGTCCATGATCGGTCTCACCGCCGCGATGAAGATGGCACCCCCCTTGGGTTGCTCAAGTCGCACCCTCCATGACTCCATGAGATCCTGGCGGAGTTGGGACCGCTGGTCCTCGATTTCTCGAGACGCAGGCCTGTGGTCCCGCTCCAGCGCCTCCTTGCGCCATTGGAACAATGACGCAAGGGCTCTCGCTTCCAGGTCCCATGGAGGGGTCCCGGCTAGGAGACATGCAGCCTCTCCGGAGATCGTGCGGTACCCCCGTATGGTTCTGACGGCCAAGGTTCTAAGTGGTCTGTTTAACAGAGTCACGTTCCCCTTGACCGCCAACCTATCCGCCCATACGGGAGCCCCGTATAGGGCCATACTCCGCACGATCCCCAGGTACAGTCTCCTGCAGGAGGCGTTGGGTCCCTTTAGGTTAGGCATCAGTCGCGAAAGCGCGACCGATGCCTGCGTCACCTTGGGGACCAAACTTCGGAAATGTGGTCCGAAGTTCCATCGGCTATCAAGTACGATCCCTAGGTACTTCATCGAGGGCTTGATGCCGATGCTAACGCCTCCCACATTTATGCTGGAACCTTCTGGTGGACCGTTCCGAGGTCTGTGAAAACACAGAACCTCGGACTTGTGCAAGGCCACCTCCAGTCCCAGCTGCCGTATCCGACCCACGACTCGAGCAACACCCGTCGTGACCTTGAGTGCTGCTCCTGGTACGTTGCACCCCGCGCCGTGACGAGGGTATCGTCGGCGTAGCACGTTACGCCGACACCCCTAGGCAACGCACCCCACAGCACCCAGTCGTAGCCGATGTTCCACAGAAGCGGCCCCAGGACCGACCCCTGCGGAACACCGCACGACACATCTCGCCGAGCTGACCCGAGCCAGCTGGGGAAAGCTATGGCCCTCTCCGAGAGATAGGCCCCGACAATACGACGGAGGTAGAGAGGCGTTTCGTGATACACGAGCGCCTCCCTAACGCAGCTCCATGGCAAGGTGTTGAACGCGTTGGCGATGTCAAGAGACACCGCCACCACCACCTTGCCCTGCGAGACTGCTTCCTCCGTCAGGCTCTTCACGCACATGATCGCGCTAACGGTGGAGCGTCCCCGACGGAAACCGAACTGGTTATCCGCCAGGTCTGGCCCCACACTCGTGAGATGCTCGACGAGGGGTTCCGCGATAATTCGCTCAAAGAGCTTACACACCTCGTCGAGCAACACGATCGGCCGATATCCGGACGGTGAGTCCACCGACCGCCCCGCCTTACGGATCAGGACCAGTTTCCCCGTCCTCCACACCTTGGGAAACTGGCCCCTTTCGAGGCATGCGCTAAAGAGCCCCATCAGTCGAGGCCCGAGTTCTTCGAGGGCCAGGACCCATGCACGGCCAGGAATGCCGTCGGGTCCGGGGGCAGTGATTTTCCGGCGTTTAAGCCGGAGTACTGCCGCACCTAGCTCCCCCACCCTGACTTCGGGTACGTCGTCTTCGCTGGTGCTATCCGCGTCGGGCAGAGACGGAGCCATGCGCGGAGGGACGTGCTCCTCCGCGCTCGTCGGAAACAGGGAGCCCATGACCCGCTCCAGCTGCTGCGGCTGGAGACTCTGGGTCAGTGGGGGCGCCCTAGGTCGGAGTTTCTCCCTGACCTGTAGGTACGGGCGCCCCCATGGGTTCTGCTGCAGGGTCTCCAGGAGCTCCTCGCGGGCCGCCGTCTTGGCCCGCTTTATCGTCTCCTGGAGATTACCTTTAGCCTCCCTGTATGCCTGAAAAAGCTCCGCCTCTCGGGCTGCCGCGTCGTCTGGGCGGCGACGCCTCCGGCGGAACCTGGTGTACCGGCGGCGGGCGGAGATGCATGCTGCGCGCAGCTCTGCAATCTCCGGCGACCACCAGTACACCTGCTTCCTGGCCGGTCTGGTTCTTTCAGTGCCGCCGCGACGGGGCACTGGACGACTGTCATCCCGTGACCAGTGAAGCCGAAGGAGATATCTCCAGCCTTCACCTGGTCACGGGGGCAGCCGCCCGCCTCCACGACGGCGGAGACAACTTCCTCCGTCGTGGCCGCGTCATCCAGACCCGTGATGCGCAATGCGGCGCATTTGGTGGGTCTGCTGACGCGGACGGCTTCTTCGTCCAGCGCGACCCTAAGCTGAGCCGCTAGGGCGTCAGCTTTAGGGCCGCTGGAGGCGCCGGAGACCTCGAGGAGGCGAGCCCCGGTGCGTGTCGTCTTGCACCGGAGCCCCCCTTGTATGTCGAGGGCCGAGAGGTTGACTGAGGACTTCACGGTACTTCACGTACCCCACCCCTTTCTCCACACCTACCGTCGTCACCGTCAGGACGACGGCGGTGGAGCGAGGAGGGCGGGGCCTCTTCGGCGCCTTCGCCGCGGCGGCTTTGGCCGCTTTCTTGGCAGCCTTCGTCTTCCTCTTCTTGGCTCCCACTACTTCCCATCCCTCCCGTCTGGAAGGATGTAAGGAAGCAACGGGAGCGACGTTAGAGGAAGACGAGGCGGCAGGGGTGCCACTCTTCTTACCAGGCCCCTTGGCCTTCCGCGCCTGGGCTGCGGTCTCGGCCGGCATCCGGCTCACCGAAGCGGACGGGGGCGGAGCGGGGCGGCGGACAGCGGGTGTGCCGCTTGGACCCGGAGCGGGAGCACCACCAACAGCCGCCGCGTATGAAAACGCGGGACGCGCTAGCGAAGGGCGGTACGCCCGGTCCTCCAGGACCGCGAGGCGCCTCTCGATCGCCGTCAGTACCTGCACCGTAGTCGGTACAGGCTTCGGCGGCGAGCCGGGTGCCATGGTGGGCGCGGTCCTAGGCGCCGTCTTCGGCGCTGGTCCAGCCGTCAGAGGAGGAGGCGGCATGGGACCTGGAGGTGCCTTGACCGCTTCGGTCAACTCAGCGACCTCCCGACGGAGATCTTCCATCTCCTTTCGGGAGGCAGTGAGCTCCACCTCCAGGCTCGCAACCTGCTTGCGGAGCTTCGCCTCCTCCTTTGTGACGCTCCGCTCGAGGAGCTTGTCGAGGGAGGATTGGGCTTCATCCACCAGTGAAGCCACAATCTTCTTCCTCCCCGACATGTTTTTACTCCCCCTTATTTATTATCTGCCCTTTAGTTAACATCATCAACCGACTTCCAAAAAAGCAAGAGGTTCTCAATTCATGTTTTTTACCTCATATCTTCGAACCGGGTGAGGTTTAGATTTTTTTTTTTAATTGGAAGCTACAACTTCCCAAGTGAACCTATTTCAATTTGGTCCCATTCCGACAAGTTGTCGGAATGGGACCAAATTGAAATAGGTTCAGTCCCATTTCGGTAGTTTGAAGTCGGTTGCTGTGTCAATTTTAGACGTGTATTTTTATCAAAAGTCTCTTCCCAACCCACTTGCGGTTGGCTTTCCAGTCT
The DNA here is from genome assembly GCA_963556515.1 of Nudaria mundana. Taxonomy (NCBI): domain Eukaryota; kingdom Metazoa; phylum Arthropoda; class Insecta; order Lepidoptera; family Erebidae; genus Nudaria; species Nudaria mundana. Next base: position 18,577,252 of record OY748294.1, read on the forward strand.
AACTGCAATGCGGCTAAACTTCAATATTTTCCATGAAGCGACTGCCATTAAATGACCTCCACAACCCATTGGCGATGTCGAAATTCTGTAGTTAGACTCGGATTTTGTAGGGTCATCCTATCCCAGACCTATGCATCATTTAGCAAGGCAGGAATTTGCAGAGGGATAAAATATTTAGTCGTAACCATAATTATATAGGTACATTGTTTTTTTGGAACGAAGTTCTCTAACGCGGCTGACGGGTAGTGCGAAATAGTAGAAATCGTCAGGTTACGCTTATCAGTGGTTCCCAACCGATGGTCCGCAGAAGCCAAAATATGGTCGGCTTTTTTATATTTTTATTTTAAAAGCGTCGGGGCGTCGTTAATAAAAGGAAAAGTAACCCAGGTTGGGTTGCGTTGCAGTTGCGTAAAGATCTTCGTTTCTGACGGAGGTCCCCCGAACGCAATTTTTTTATTTTGTAACTAGATATCTGCTAGTATCATTATCGAATAAGAACCTTTTTTTTTCAACACCATCCCAATTGAATTTTTTATGATCTCATATTATTAAGATGTTTTAATTTAAGTAAACCCATAAAAATATAATTCCATTAGATTCACGGCTGAAGCTATAATTTTTTTTAAATACTCCTAATACCTTTAACGGTAGCTTTTCTTGTTGGACACATATAAAATAATATTAATGGCCGTATCGTAGCGTTTCCTTTACCTCATCGCCATAACACTGGCGCGTTAATACGATCTAGAAATGAAATAATTTCTTTACTAATCCCAAAAATATATCGTCCGTAAATAATCACTCGTATTGCCGCCTGTCCAAACCCTATTATAGTGATGTGACCGTATCGAGAACCATCTGTTTAATAATAAGGATAGTATAGCAATATTACTTTAATAAAAACAACTGCGTCGTAAAATAATGAATTTGTTTCAAGGTGTTATTAGTATTAACTAAACATGATGTATATATACTACGTCTATGTTTGTAATGGGATGTATCTAATAATATTCAAGTTTAAAGCGCATCGATATCAAACATTATAAGTGTAGGTAGGTGCAACTCTATGGAATTCTTTAAATATGGTATTTATTCTGATTATAATGTATAGGTACTTACTATTTTAATGTAGGGGAAGTATTCAGGTTACCTAAGTACGTTATAGATTCCGTATTTAAGTATTCCTGTAACTTTAAAAAGTATCTATTTCTAATTTGACTGGAACTTCATGGACTTCTATTTCAATGGAATGACTAGGATGTATGGTTCTATTGAATGATATAAAATAATACAGCACATTACTGGCGCTACCCTGTGGCACAAGGAAATAACTTTGCGTGGTGCAAGATAGGTCCCAGGACACTTCCCTGTGGTACTCCAGCTTTTATTTGCTTGAGATCTGAGTAAGCATCTTCATGTCTCACTCTAAATGTCCTCTCTGATAGGTAGACATTTAATTTATTTATTATAAGAATTACAATATACAAAATAGTAGATGAAAATACTATTTACACTTACTAAAAACTATACAACACACATTAAAATCTCTGTTAGGTAGGATTCTGTAATGTCTGCAAATTGTTTTGGCTGCATTTTCTTTAATTTATATATAGACCTTGAAGTCAGACCTTATCAAATGCCTGTGCTACAACCAGGAGTAGCTGGACTTTCTTTTCTACTAATGCTTTGTGTAGGTATACCTCTGGTGATTCTATGAACTTGGTCTGTAATAGAGTAATAGGGAATCAGTTCTCTATTTTCGATTTTAGGCATCCTAAAATAAGTTTTTCAAATAATTTTGAATTGATTGGTAGAAATTATATAGTATCATTATTACTTCAGCAACTTTCCACATAAAAGGCACGTGTTTTTATAAGGTCTTACCCAGGTGATGTGAGGTCCCAAGTTATTAATTAAATTTTTGACTTCTTTTGGGGTGACTAGTTTTATTTTCAACTCGTCATGGTGAGCGATATCAACTGCTATGTGTTCAGAACTTTCCTCTCCGCGCGCTATTTTGAAAAAATGTTCTAAATGTTCTGTAAATATCGTCGCTTTCATTACTGATCATTACTTAACGCCTATTTGCCATTTGATTTTAAAAAAGTACAAATACAGTTCCTACATAGATTGCGACAATAGATAGGAGCCATCACAAGACATGGGACCAACGTTGGAGAAAATTATGCATAACATACACCCTTATCACTTCAAAGAAAGTTAAAATAACTTGTTCCAAATAAATTTGAGTTGTATTTTAGAACACATCTAGTCTCTTGAATTTTTTGGTGTATCAGCGTAATGTCGTGGAAATCTGTAGCTTTCATTATTTTAGTCTATGACACAACAGCTATAAACTGGTATAGTTTGCGAGGCCTAAGCTGAGCTATGCATTTGTGTGAGTGATCACGAAAAGTAGAGTAAAACACATGTGTGTGTGTGTGTGTGTGTAAAATAGCTCACATTATACGTTCACGCACGTGCAAAGCTCAACTTACGCCTCGCGAACTACACCAGTACCTCTATAACGAATTTTAAAAAAGCATAAATGACCTCACCGGAACCCACGCTTCACCGCCTTTCGTTTCCATTTGTTTGCAAAATAAACAATGTTTCTCCAATATTTGAACTATAGGTAAATACGAATATAAAATAACAAAAGGCACCAAGTTCCGTGTTTTACAAACAGCAAAACACGCCTTATTCTATTCCACTAGCGGTTAATTGAGCTATATAATTTGACACCTCACGGCGGTGTGGTGAATAGCCAATTATTAATATGGGCCCTTGATTAATTGTGATATCAGCATTTAATTTTCGTGTTAACAGAGCGGTGTGGCGCGCGGCCATTGTGCATCGCTCTCCTTTGTGTGCCGTGACGTTTCAATTTTGAATAAATTAAATTTCGAACGCTTCATTTTTAGCTTTTTTTTAACTTTACCAACGAAATGAGCTCGCGGCCAGTGTTATAATTTATTGTCGCTTTTGTGTTCAGAATAGAATTTGTTGGTGAGGCCTGTCGTTTATCTTGTTACTTTTTTAGATATAGTTGATATTAATAACGTCAACCAATACGTAGAATAATTCTATTTCTAGCACTAAATAGATTGTCTGATACACTATAGCTATGTGATTAATAACCATAATAATGCTATGATCGTTGTAAACAATTTTAACACCTGCCGTCTCATCATGTAGGTTCGACAATCGATTCACCATCGAATCGACTGTTTATTAGCAGAAAATTACTATGCAGAAGATTGCAAATTTATATTGATTTATATGAAACAATATTCATCACAGCTTGTAAACATTATTTAAACGTTAAACACCACACAATAAAAAGGTCGCCATTAAAAATTGGTTTCAGTAAGCTACTGGCCAATGAGCTGATCCAATTATCGCGTTTATAGCGGCAATTTGGAAGATGGCCGTGCTCGTTCCAAATTTGAAAATTCGAAGCTCGTGTTCGAACCAATGAGTTTTATCCTAATTTTATTATACGGCTGTTACAAACGATTAAACTATAACATTTTGTCGGCCATACGGGAAATAGATATTTTAATTTATCGTTTTATAACGTATATTAATATTGTAAACATATTTATGGACTTCTTTAAAAAATATAGCCACAGAGACGGTGTGTGTATGATTGAAAGACTTCTGATTTTTATTGATTTATAAATAAAAAAGAAATTCATAAAGTATGACATAGGTACATATTGTTACTTATAATAATAGGTATATACAAATCAAAGTCTTGTTTTGGACAAATGTACTGAGCGTAAAAATCTATAGTGATATTAGAGAAGGATGTTTGTTACCTACTTAATCACGCATAAACCGCTGGACACATTTGGATGTAAATTATAGATATAGAAAAACCATTTCTTGAATTTACACATCGATAATTTTATTTTTAGTCAGTATAAATGTATTCCTGTAAGAGCACTTTTCCTGTCAATCGTTTTTCCACCAGGCGTGCGGATCTCACCCGCAATGCGTGTCGATTTCAATTTTCATATAATAATAAAATGCGTTTCTATTCGCGCGAGCCGCCAACGCGCCGATTGCTATGGTACCTAGTCGCGAATTGATTTGAAGTACAATGAAATGAAGCAAGACACGTACTGCGGGCGAGATCCGCACGCCTGGTGAGAAACGCACAGGAACAGTGCCCTAAGAATTAGGGTTTTAGGGCTATTAGGTACAAGCACCACAGATATACCTACCTACTTCTGTACCTATCATATGCACTAACTCAATGTATCTTATCTACATGAATTGTTTCTAATTGCGAAACGATATTCATTTATCTCTACGGATTCTCCTTCTTCCTTTTTTAAAAACGTCGCTTCACCGATGTTCATCGATGATTTATTCCTAACTAGCTCCAGGTGCACAAGAAACGCTGGTATGTGAGTGTCTGGTACCCGATTTTTGCGGAGCGCCAGAGGTAACCTAAAAAGCCACCAGCCACGCATTCAGCAAAAGTTGAACTCCCTCTCTACAGATTGATTGTTATATTTAAATTGACGGTTCTATACTTATTTGAAAAAAAACAAATGTCACTTTAAATTTCAAACATTCTTCAACAAATAAGCGGTATGCGGACGCGATTGTTGTAGATAATAGAAATAACAGAGATTGCTCAATTTAATAGCTACAAATGTGATTTTAATAGCAGTTAACACGTGCGTCTTCACAGTTCGCACCTATAATTGCACAACCTAGCCACAGAAACCACCTACTGCAAGATTAAATACTTCCATTACAATTAGTAGTAGGTACTTAGGTTTTACAATTTTAAATTTGACGTAAGAGCCTGCTCCTCAATGACATATTCAATTTATCATTGCTGCTCTTATTCTGTTTTTGGAACGAAGTTCTCTAACGTGAAGATTTCTACGACGCGACGTCACGTTACGCTTTTCAGAGGTTCCCGCTTTATTTGTTTCTTTTTTTAATTTATTGTCGACGTCGTTGTAAAACGAAAAGTAACTCACACCTAGGTTGGGTTACGTTGCAGTTACGTAAATAACTTCGTTGCTGACCGCACAATTTTTTTTTATTTAAGTTACCACGTACGTTAGTGATCGATATGTCACTATAAGTGCAAACTGTGATAACTGATAAGGAAGTAAGGAGGTAGGTAAGTATTATAAAATGGTAAAATTTGGCGCTATATAGTCGCTAAATTAAAGAAACTTTAATGCCCAATTTTAATGGCGGCGAAATAGATATGGTTTGGATTTATTTAAACAATTTATTTTAAACGACTGGCTTTTATAAAGTCGTCATATTATCTCGACTGCGTTTGACATTTGCCTAAAGACCCGTAACTGGAGTCACAACATAACCAAATCAATTTAGTTCACGCGAAGAGATTATTAAAGTTGAATTAAAGTTATCTGTGTTAGTTGTTCAGCGTGAGAAAGAACAGCTCTCCACCGCTCACTCATTCGTTCGTTCACGACTTGCTAATAGGGTGTATAGAAATTCATCAATGACAGGATAAATGATGGTAGTTCATTTCTCAAAATACGAGTTTATTTCGTAAAAAAATATGAAGTGAAATTTATTTAATAGAAAGTTGAGGATCATTTATTTACAAAATTATGCCCTTTTTATCTCTTATCTTGTGCAGTTTATATGGGAAAGAGGCGTGAATTAATGCACGTAGTTGTTATGAATTTCATCGTAGGGATATTTTTTGTCATTCGTATCTAATCCAATACCAGTATTTAGAAATCGCAACAGAATTTGAAAGAGAAGTTAATACAGCGGTTCCATGTCAGTATAAAAAGAACCACAAACATGTCTCCAAATTTCAAAATATATGTACGCACTGTATTCTTCAGTGTCAATCCTATTCCCATATTAATTTACAGTTTGTGTCACAGTGACAGTTGGTAATGCGTTCCGATTTGTCGCAGGAACGCTATTACAACTCCTTTGTGAAGGACAAGTGATATTGAAGACTTTTTGCTCGCTTTGTCTAGTCTTTTAATTTGAATTTAGAATAGAATATTGTTACTGTTTTCTTTATGGATGTTGAATGAATGATATGAAATAAAGAGCTGTGAGAACGTCAATAAATTCGATAAAGTAAGGTAGAAATAGAGAAAATTAAAAATAAAGTTTTGTCTGGCAATTGAAAACTTTCTTTTTTTTATGTTTGTTACCCATATCTCTGGACTGGGTGTACCGATTTTGAATTATTTTTTTAAAGCTACTACTTTCGAACTGGTCCCATTTCAATTTGGTCCCATTCCGACAATTATTTGGTCAAATTTCGGTCATTTTAAGTCGGTTGTTGTGTCAATTTTTGACGTGTATTTTTTTTTTACCTGTAGTTTTGTTGATTTCACGAACGTCAATATACAATAGAAAAACTCAACACCTAACCACTCTGTAATCTGAACCTAATTATTTTTAGGGTTCCGTACCCAAAACAGGAACCCTATTACAGAGCTGGCCATCCGTCCGTCTGTCTTGGGCTTTATCTCCAGAACCGTGATAGTAAAAAAGTTGAAATTTTCACAGATGATATAGGTATCTGTTGCCTCTATAAAAACAAAATGTAATAAATATACAACAAACGTGATTTTTTGGCGCCGTTAACCTAATTCACCTGAGCTATTTCACCTAGGTGCATTAAATACACTTTTAGTAAATTGTATATACCTTTAGCGCCGTTCATAAAACAAAAGAAATTATTAAAGGACATATTAAAACCATAAGTAATCTTTATTCACCTCAGATAATCAGTTGTTGTCCGTGGTCCTACTACCTGGTCCTACTAGTAGGACCACGGGCCATTCTTTTTGCCCCTAGTTCTATCAGTAGGACCACGGGCATCTAACATTACCCGTAGTACTACTGGTAGTACTACGGACATTTTTACTTGTCCGTAGTTCTATCAATAGGACTACAGACAAGTAGCAGTGCCCATAGTTCAATTAGGAGTAATAAGATCTTTTTCCTGGTTACCCACTAATGAGTATTTATTCTAAACGTAAGGGTGATTAATAAATCATCATGTCATGTCATTTCAGTTGCCGACATGTAATAGAATCCGTTAAAAACAATTACTTACTACATACGAACATACAAACATTTAAAAACATACAACCATCTTCACAAACTTTCACATTTATAATATTAGTAGGGTCAAACTTTATTAAACATCTTCTCTGGGAACGGTACTTTATTGTTTTTATTTATTATTTATGTACACATAAAATACATATATAAATGTTACATTTATTAAGAAAATAATAAATCGTGTCTCTCCGGAAGGACCTTAGGAACTGGGGCCCTCAGGAACGAACTCAAAATTAGTATGGACACGGTCCTACCACAGTTTAGTAGGACCATTGCTCATACAAAATAATGTTGTTTTTGTTACAGTCTTAGTGATAGAACTAGGGACAAAAAGAATGGCCCGTGGTTCTACTAGTAGCACCACGGACAACAAATGCAATCATGATTTCTGAGTAGGGACTTGGTACTTCAAATGCAAATGTGAAGAGGCTTACTGATAAAAAGGTTCTTTATAAAAGTGAATAAATTATACTTTAAAATAAATTTAATGCACCCAGGTGAATAAGGTGATTAAGGTTTTTTAAAAGTAATTGTAATGCACCTAGGTGTCTAAACTTTACTAAAAGTGTATGTAATGCACCTAGGTGAAATAGCTCAGGTGAATTAAGTTAACGACGCCGATTTTTTCCCATTTTGGTACAGAGCGCTTTGTGCGCGAGTCCGCACATGCCCGGTTATTTTTAAATGACAATTAACTTTTTAATTTTATTATTTTAAACTCAATAACTTACAATAATAACTATTGAGCACAGTAGCCGACCGTAGACAATACAAACATAAACAAGTGCGTCCCCATCAATAACTAACACAACGGGCGTTAACAAACTGAAAACAATGCATCTTTTGTGGTGCGCAAGCGCATAGAAGCTTCGTTGCGTCTTCAACTGTCTCTGTCGCTCGCGCAACTTGTTCATATGTCTATCTTTGTCATATTGACATGTTAATATAGTATGTGATGCAAGTACCCCGCCCACTAGACGTTCAGACACTTCAATGTATGATTGTGGTGTGTACTATTTCATTTTAGCAATCGGGTTTTGTTAACAGTACTAGAGGATATTTAACGACTAAACTAAATGCAAAACGTATTTTTTTTACCTTTGCCAATTGCAAAGCCTATTTGACAACATTTTGTATTTATTCTAGTCTAACTATTATGGAGCGACCGCCCTCTCAGGGCTCCTTCATATTTAACTATCTTAAAACTACCATCTTTTATTCCATTTCTCTTGGTAACATTCTATTTCTGCATTCATTCCTCTCGCACTTTCATTCTACCTTTCATTCTTTAGTGTCGGGATATTTAAGGTTTAGTGTTGCTTTATTTCTTTATTAAAAAAATTTTTTTTCCGGTTTTACATTTTAACTTCTACTAATTTATGTCTGACATATTATAATCTAAGATTGTTTTAGTATGAAAATGCAAAACGTATTAGAATTACAATGGTTCTTTAAGCGAGTGAAGAAACACCTGAAGAAAAACCATTGACTTACTCAACCAATCATACACCCGAAAAATTATGGTCATGTGACCATAGTTAGTTTATTGGCTGACGTGACCAAAGAGTTTATTTGCTCACGTGACCGTCATTTTCTGCGATACCTACCATTGGTTGCCCGGACTGAAAATTATTACTATAGGTTTATGTTATGGATCTCTCTTGGAATTCTGAGTCGACCTGCCCTTATCCCAATTATTTGGGTCTCTTCCTGTACATCCGATGTCAAAGGATCCAGGCTTAGCACCGAGACCTGATGCAGGCCTACCGCCACACTGAACTCGTCGGTGTTGACAGCAGCAGATCGTACGTAGGTTCTCGATCGACAACACATCGTACAGATCAAAATAGACCACCCAGGCACACATTTCTCTTTCAAGGCCCACCAAAATACTGTTCTAGGTACTCGGTCGTGTACCTTCTTTAGATCGACAAACACCAATAGTGAGAAGGAGAAAGAGTAGGATTTAATATAAAATAAGAGAAAATTAGTCGTGAAATTGTATTGTGTTCTATTTATTGTTCAGTACAGATTGGTTTCCAGAACCTTTCCACTTCAAAAACACATTAATAAATAAATATTTTTGGACATTCTCACACGATATCATCTACCCCAAAAGCTAATATAAGCTTATGCTATGGGATCTAGAAGACTGATAAACATACTATATATTTCTAAATACATACATATTTTACATAAAAATACTCAAACCCCGAAACAAACATTTGTGGATCGCACAAATAATTTGATTCGACCCGCAATCGAACCTGGGACTTCAGGGACAACAGTCGCATACCCCTGCGCCACCGAGGCAGTCAAATTATTAAAAATATTACTGTATTGAACGTTTTTCTTAACTTTTCCTATTGATTGAGCGGAGTTTACGAAGCTCTTTCTTAGACGACTCGTGTATTTCGTTCGTTATCGAACTCCTCCTAAACGACTGGACCGCTCTTTTCGAAATTTGGCACGGTCATAGTGACCATCACCGTGAGTGCATATATCTGAATTCATAAACATCGGTCCAGTCGTTTAGGAGTTCGACCCGGATCGACAAACTCAGCTCAATTATTGCAACAGCAGAATGTATTGCATACCTAGTTTTAGTATAGTTACGTTAGTAGTAACGCAGCTGAACCAATTTCGCTAATTCTTTTTTGTTGTGATCGTTACTATCAGGAGAAGGTTCTTATAGAGGAAAAAAAAAGTTTAGCGGAACATTAGAAAAATTTATGCGGTACGAAGTTCGCCGGGACAGCAAGTTTCTTATAAATATACTAGCGGACTTGACAGACGTTGTCCTGCAAAAAAAAGAAAAAGAACCAAATTGTGAATCTAACCCATTCTCGAATCCCCTTGAACACACACAAAAAATTTCATCAACATCGGTCCAGCCGTTTAGGAGGAGTTCAGTACAGTAGAATTATATATAGGTATAAAGACTAGCGGACCCGACAGACGTTGTCCTGCCAAAAAAAAAGATCCAAATTGTGAATCTAAACCATTCTCGAATCCCCTTAATATATACTCGTAATTCAGATAAAGAAGATAGCGGACCCGACAGACGTTGTAATTGAACTCCTCCTAAACGGCTGGACCGATGTTGATGAAATTTTTTGTGTGTGTTCAAGGGGATTCGAGAATGATTTAGATTCACAATTTGAATCTTTTTATTTTTAGCGGACACGACAAACGTTGTCCTGCAAAAAAAAGAAAAAAAGAACCAAATTGTGAATCTAAACCATTTTCAAATCCACTTGAACACACACAAAAAATTTCATCATTATCGGTCCAGCCGTTTAGGAGGAGTTCAATTACATATACACGTACAGTAGAATTATATATATATATATATATATATACGAGTATAAAGATATTCGTTATAAGGTTTGCTCTACATTCCTTAATGATGTTTAGGTAAGTCTGTATGAATATTAAGTATACACTCCAATGAAATCAGTATCATTTACTTGCAATCAATCATACGTAGAGTAGAAACCTGATAATATCTTGTACTTTTTTACTAACGTAATCATGTGCTACATTTCTATTAAGACATTAATCTGGCATAGGCGAGAGCTTGTTCAGTCTAAGTATGTTTTAATTATAGACCACGGGCGAAATGGTTGAATTTTAATAATAATTACAGGGACCGAGCCGGCCGTGTCTCGTTTAGACCGTGTATTCATTATGAACAAGTGCTTTGGTAAGTGAATGTGAAGCTGCAACTATTCCGTGTTACTACTTCACGTAACAGAGCCCTCTAGTTGAGTTTAAACGGAATTATTACAATAGTACACACAGCCTACCATAATGGTTAGTTCCTCAATTTCTTGTAGATAGCCCTCTGAAGCGACGCCTTAAGTCGCACATTGATACAATATATTAAATGGCAACACATCCAGCATTCTGGGAACCTTCCCAGTCGGCAATGACGCAGAGGATTTTTTAAACGATATTTTGTAATGTAAATATTTTTAGTATATTGTATATAATATATTATAATACAATATTGACCGCAATATTAGAGGTTTTAGTCAGTTGGTAGAACTTTCCTCCTGGAAAGGGAATAGTCACTGGTTCAAGCCCAGCCCAAGGCTAGTTTAAGTAATTCCACAGAGGTGGTCAAAGTCCGCCGGGCGCCACTGGAAATACGTTCTGCTTGTAACGAGAGACGCCCGGCAAAAAAAAAAAAAAAAAAGTGTGTGTGTCAGCTCCGACGCACGACTGGAGTTTACTCCCTTAAGTACGAGTATCTAACCATAACAAATTAGAAAGTTGCGCACTAGCAGTGCGCACCAAAAACGTGACACGATTTTCGTTACTTGTTAGTAGGTTTTACCCCTCGGATTTTTTTCATACCGGGCGCCTTATATATGAAAATCGATTCTTAAGGAGTAAACTTCAAAAAAAGATTTCATATTGTACATTTATTCCCGCATCTTTGTGGTTTATCTCATTTCTTCTCGTGTTTACTATTAACATTCTTCTACTTGAATAATAAGAGTGCTTTGGGACCTTAAATCAACGTCTTTAGACACCGGTAGATGAGACTCTAACAAAATCACTAAAAGGGTCTAGGAACGGTACTTTTACACCACTTTGATTTAAGAAAACACAAACGTTTAGCCCACTAGAACCGAAGCAATCATAAGACTATAGACTTGCCACCTATTACGTGGGAATTAACGTATTGGCAAAATGTGGGTGTAATAAGCGCCTCAAGCCTTTGGGAATAAAGACGTGATTTGTGTCTGTCAAAAAAAATTATTCAGCAGGTTTGCTGCAGATAAGTTTGCGGCTGTTGTCTCGGTAGCTCAGTTGGTTGGAGCATCCCCTTTATAAACTGGAACTGACACTGGTTCAAATCAAACCTTAAATTTCGTTTTCTTAGTTTCTCTCATGTAAGCAACACAAATAAATTATCCAAAAACAATTATATTCCTTAATTCAGAAAATAGTTCATTCTGTGTGATAATATTTTCTTTTTTCGGACATTTTCACACTACGTCATCTGGCCCAAACTAAGCTATAAGCTTGTGCTATGGGATCTAGACAACTGATAAACATACTTATATATTTCTAAATACATACATAATATACATAGAAAACACCCAAACTCCGAAACAGACATTTGTGATCACATAAATACTTGATTCGACCTGGGGATCGAATCCGAGACTCCGGAGTCGTAAGCCGATACACTACCGATCACGCCACCGAAGCAGTTTAAATAATTTACACCAACTGTTCAATGTTATTAGCAAACATCTTTCTTATATATAAAACTTAACCCAGTTTCTTACTCGACCGAGCGAGTTAACAAGCTAGTGGGTCAGTGTAAACGAAGCATATAACAGGGGGCGTATTGACGCCTCCGCGATACAACGCTTACGATTCCTGGTTGAGTTGTAAGCGTAATTAGAGGTAAAATGAGCCCCGCAGTGATGGTCGAACCTTCTTAATTGCTCATTAAACAGCGGGAAACATAACACGTTGGATTATAAACTAATTAACGTTGACTTTCATACGCAATGTATTATAGATAGATAGAGACGTAATTTGTTATCTCCTTTATATAGGTTAAATAGGTCATACTAGTATTATGTAATATTACAGAGCGACTAACGACAAACATGCCTTTATTTCTCTCCGCGAACTCACCTATACGTCCATTGCCGAGCGCCTCTCGACAATCATGCTTGGACTGTAAATATTCTATTTAGTCAAGAATCAAAGAATCAAAAGAATCAAAGAATCAAAGAAGAATCAATTTCGTTTATTCAGTTTAGGCACATATGAATGTCAAAGTTTTACAATTTCATGTCGAGCAATATTTTTAATTACTAAATTAAGTACATAAATAACCATTTGAAAATGATTCTTTCGCTGGTTCGGTAAGTTGGTTCTCCTGAGAAGATACCAGCAAGAAACTCAGGTAGATTATCCATTTTCTTTTTTAATGCATCCGCTTTCGACGGCTTTCGGAGTCTCGGGTTCGATTCCCGGTCGAGTCAAACTTTGTGTGAAAACAGATACGTTTGTACCGAAGTCTGGATGTTTCCTATGTATAATATGTATGTATTTACAAAAAATATTGTTTCGTTTACATTGTGTTACAATAATAATGGTATGTAACATCCGTCCTGACTGTTGGAATTATAGTCGTTCCAGATTTTCTATACTTACTGTCCGGTAACGCCAATAGTGTTGCCACCTATTACGTGGTACCAAAAAAATCACTAGCATATTTTAGTGTGGGTGTGTAATGCATCTCTGCCTACCCCAAACGTGATTAGGTCTATGTGTGTTAGATTTTAGAATGATATCTATTATATGGAGTAGTTTACTTCTCTTATAACTAGCACGCCATAGGTTTTGGCCTATAACTTTTGAGCCCTTAGGGCTAGGTCAAATTTTCGATTTTTTGGCTTGCCTCCAGATCTAGGGCTATCCATAGAGGGGTCAAGCATCATTGGAGCATAAGCAGTTCTCGAGAGCTAAGGGGGGACAAAAATTACATTCCCATTTGTTATATAGATCGCAAATTTCGAGGTCTTTAGCCAGTGGTATCGTGGTTCTGTCCGCCTGTGGACTGAGTACCTCTCTGAAAGGAAATATGACTGGTTTTAAATTCCGGCTCAACACTATCGTTTTTGAGATTCATATTGCAAAATTTTTGTACAATTTGGGAACACATCTTGTGCTAATTTAAAAACATTAGCGCAGTCTAGAAATATCATACTCAAAAAATTAATGATGTCATTACCGGTCATCGTAGCTTAGTGGCAGGGCATCCCCTTGTTTGGGAATGGTAACCGCAGGTGCGATTGCGGCTGATGACATTAGTTTTTTTAATCCCTATCTAAATATTGGATAGAAACAGGCGTTACCTGGCGAAAATCCATGACAAAGTAATGGTAAGTAAGATGTTAAAAACTTATTAAAAATTATAATAGCATTATTTTCCGCAGAGTTTAAAAAAGACAACAAAACGTTCTCAACGAGAACAGCTGTTCTCGTTGAGACAGTCTTGATAATGCCTCGTTTGGAGGCGAAACAATTGTCGACGTTTTGTTGTCTTTTTTAAACTCTGCGGAAAATAATGCTATTATAATTTTTAATAAGTTTTTAACATCTTACTTACCATTACTTTCCCTATCTAAATATTTAACAAAGCCACACTTTACTGAAATAGTAGCTCCGCCCGAGAGAATAGTAGTTCTTTTCTATTCCTAGTTTAAACTAAAGTGCCACAAAATTAGTTATCATGTGGTTTGTGCGTACCATATACTTACTATTATTTTATTTGACAGATAGTCTGCCACGCCCATAATAATACCTAGTAATAGCAGTATAAGAAGTGAAATCATTGTTAAATAGATAAACTGTAACATAGGTACGTATAATAAACAGCAGGATCACTTATGAATTAACACTCACACTGCATCACAACCGGCAATTTGAAGGAGATTGTTGGGTAAAACCGGCCGGTTTACAGCATTTTCCCTGGATCTAGGGTAATGAATTATTTATTTAGATTTGATTGTTGTGATTATGGTACCTATTGCATTTAAAACCTTAATAAACAAGACTAAAGAATTAAAATGTACAAAATATACATAATTATATTTAAGATGGGATCGCCTGGATCCATAACCCTGGCTCCCATTCTCCAACAGCTAGTAGGCGTGCACGTCCTGAAATATTGACAGAAGTGTCAATTAGTGTATTAATTCTCAATTTACAGAGCGGCAAATCCCACAGTCGCTGTGAGCCTAGGCGTGAGGGCAGGTCAGTGTCGGGGCAAGACATCCTCCAAGCATTTATGGCATCGGTCTTGCATCGAACCTCGGAATCAATCAGTGTATTTGACAAAATTTTCCTGACTAATTCTTCGGTGCTATGGACCGACGACAGAAATGCTGGCAGACTGACATTTGTGACTTTACGAATACCTAGCCCGCCCAAGCGAACTGGAAGAGACGCTTGGACCCAGGCTCGGTAATTAATATTTACATTTAAAATTTTACACAAAGAATTTTCTATTAAGTTGTCTAGTCTGCCCAAAATTTCTACATTTTTCCAAAATTGTATACCTAGTATGTAAATACTAAAGTATGTAAACACTAAAGCATGTAAATACTAAAGTATGTAAATACTAAAGCATGTATAAATACTAAAGTATGTAAATACTTTAGTATTGTTTGTTTGTTGTTAATCTTTCGAGCCTTTTTTTTTTAATCTGCCTGACCGCGGCCGCTCCTATGTCCATTGCTTCAGGAGTCTCTGGTACGCACCAGAAGGTATTTCTAGTAACGCCCTGCGGACCTTGGCCACCTGTGTGGCCTCTTCGGGATCTTTCGAAGGCTAAAGTAAATTTAGGTTTAATTTAAATAAATGTTTAGTATTTAAGGAAACTAAGGCCGCTATTCTATTAGACAAGTCTTGCATGCAAGTTTGTCGTCGCAAGTTATCCATTAATTTATATACCCCTTATGGAAAACGAGGGGTTAAAAATACCCAATTTTAATCTCTGTTTCTGCTGTATGTGCATTATTGCAGCTGAACGAATGGAACAATTTTGATGGGTTTTTTTTTGTTCGAAAGCCAATTTGATCGACATGTTTCTTAGGTACATATTTTAAACATCATCAGCTCACTTCCAAGGTCTACTATCAATATTATTATAATACAATCTTAATATAACCTTTGTCAAAAATTAAGATTGTTAGACGTAAGAACTGTAAAATAGATGTAAAAATCAAAAGTTTATTATTAAAAATAAAAAGCACGTCAGTACCCTTTAAATCCCAACAACTAAGAATGAAAGGAATAGCGAGAAAGAACGAGAGGAATATAAGAAGAAATGGAATGGTACTAGAGAATAAGAATGAAAGATGATAGGGCCTCGCGAGAGCTACGCGCTGTCAAAACATTTTGGTGGTCGTTGGTGAATACGGGTGTAAGTGTAGTTAATAAAGAAGGAGCCCTGAGAAGGCTATCGTTTAAAGATAGGTAGACTAGACTAAAACACAAGTTGTCGAATAGGCTCTCTCTACTTTTCCATTGCCTGTCTATTTCTCAATCACATTGAAACTTATCTGTGTACCTATTGGGGAAAAATTGTCAGGAATCTAGTAATTTCAACTTGGCAACACTGGTTGAGAAAATAAAGACATCAAACTACGATATTAGCGCAATTTACTACAGTTAACAACCCTCGTGGCAGTAAACTAATGACAGCTAACCTATATCAATAAAAGCCATTAGTATCGATCAGGGTATATCTGTCTTAGTACATTACCGCAAATTGACTTAAACGTAGCTAATAGCCGCTTCGTGAGGCCGACCGTGTGTTAGTCTTACGAGTCGATTGTATGAAGCCGGGAGCGACAACTACTTGTATCACTGTCTTTACGAGTATGTAGAACTATGATGCCTCTACCACAGGGGAAAAGTACTTACATACTCGACTGCGGCTGCCTCGGTGGCGCAGTGGTATGAGTATGCGACTGCCGTCACTGAGGTCCCAGGTTCGATTTTCGAATCAAATTATTTGTGTGATTTACAAATGTTTGTTTCGGAGTTTGGGTATTTTCTATTTATAATAATATGTACCTATGTATTTAGAAATATATAACCATGTTTATCAGTCGTCTAGATCCTATAGCACAAGCTTATATTACCTTAATTTGCGCCAGATGACGTTGTGTGAGAATGTCCAAACATATTTATTTATTTATGATAAAGTTAGCTGTCCCGGTGAACTTTGTGTCACCTCTCAATGTTTGAACCTTCCCTAAATTTCAAAGAATATTTAAGAGCAAAATTAGCCTAATCGGTGCAGCCGTTTTATTGAGACATATTTATGTCATATTTTGGTTGACATGCCTCTTAATAAGTTTAAAATAGTAGTTAAAAAATGTTTCATGAAGAAAGGCTATAATGTAGACGGATATCTTAAGGATAAAAATGCATGGTCACCCAAATCTTCTGTTGTTGGCCACTCGTATAATACAATATAAATTGTAACAATGTAAACAAAACAATATTAAAAAAGAAAATGGATAATCTACCTGAGTTTCTTGCTGGTCTCTTCTCAGGAGAACCAACTTATTGAACCAACGAAAGAATCATTTTCAAATGGTTATTTATGTACTTAATTTAGTATATTTTATAATATTACTTGACAATAAATTGTAAAATTTTGACATTCATATGTGCTCTTTATGTGCCTGCTATCAATGGTACTTCGCGTTTCATTTGAGTGACTCTCAGTGCCCTGATGAATGGATGATTTCCAACGAACAATGCTCACAGTGCCATCTGCTATAAAATAGATAAAGCTTTATTAATAGAATACGAAGCTGCCATCTAGTGTTGAATAGAATCCCTAAAAGAGAACACCATAGATTATGTTTACTGTTAATAGATGGCAGTAAAGCAGTTTAGTGCTCCATGGTTGTACTAAATTTTGTTTTAAATTATCCTTTATCATTCAGTCTTCTGTGTTATCTATTCATCAATCCACCAACAAACCATTCGAAGCCTTAAAACACAAAAAAAAACAAAGACAAACCATTCGACGGAAGATGCACCACTTGACATTTCGCCTTTCTGTCAGTGTCAGTCTCACCGAGCCAAGCCAATCAGAACAGCCAAGCCAGCCAATAGTGAACTAGTGAATTGAAAATGTGACATGTGTACAGTACATACATTGGTTTTGTTTTCAAGACTAAGTTTCAGCGAAACTTATTTTGATAAATTAAAAATATTACTGATATAAATATTTAATCCTGTCTAAAAAATTTGGCCTCAATTGGTGTTAGTGTAAACTCTAAAGAGAACCAAATATCGAAAATGTTAGTATTAGAATTCACAGCCATGGCTTTCTAAATAATATTTTTGTTTTTATTAAAAGTGTGTAATGATTATCAAATTTGTTTTAGGAGTATCGTAGACTTGGCTACGTTAACTTTACATCGACGAAATGAACTAGAGGCAAGATTAAATATATTTCATGAAAAATGTGATCGCGCCGTTGATGACATTAAAAAGTTGCAAATGAAGGTATGTGAGTAAAATTAATATTGTCGGGTCAGTGTTTTATATAATTTAGAAATTCTGATTGTACTCTACGTTGAGCTTGCGCTTGCGTTATTGTTGCACGTTTCGCATACTGATTTTTTATACAACATTGTATCACTTGTTATAATTGTTTCAAATTGTTCCATACTAACTATACTCGTTGTAAACCTCGGCTGCACCTGTCTAAAATAGTTTTCTTAGCGGGTACATATTACTTACTGAAATTTTACCAAGTTCAATCAACAATAACTCTGTAAATTTAGCTTCAAAGAGTATTTGTTGCTCCCATGGAATTAAAGGGAGAGTCTTAATAGTTTCATTAACAAGACCCATGGAACTAGTGATAAAAACCAATCAAAAGTATCCAAATATCCAAATATTTGACTGCTTCGGTGGCGTGGTCGGTAGTGCATCCACTTTCGACGCCGGAGTCTCGGGTTCGATTCCCGGTCGGGACAAACTTTGTGTGATGATACAAACGTTTGTACCGAAGTATATAAGTATTTATATCAGTTTATCTAGTACTCATATCACAAGCTCTGATTAGTTTGAGACTAGATGGCGTTGTGTGAATTGTCCTAACATATTTATTAATTATTTATTTATTTATCCTTCTATATGTAGTACAAAGTTTCGTGTTTATAAGAACACTAGTTGACACCCGTGACTTCGCTCGCTTGACAAGTTATATACACTAAAACCTTCCTCGTGAACGACTATCCATTGGAGAAAACAGTATCAAAATCCATTGCATAATTTTACATATCTAAGCATACTTATGTAATGGAAGCAACTTTGTTTTGTATTAAGTTATGAGTCCCCTATAATTGATTATTAGTACATATACAGTTGGTGATTCAACTCTTCCCTCAACACTTTCACTGTCCCAAGGCAATTATCAATACAATTGCCTCACGTCCAATAGTGCATTGTATGCAATGCACGGACGTATGAACTTCAACGCCGACCAATAGTGTTGTCCACGTACGTCGGAACACGATTGATGTAACAAACATGGTCAAACCGTTGATCTCGTGTTTATTTTCGCTGACTGTTTCATTGATAAACTTATTCTACAAGGAAAACAATGGAAGGTTGAAAAAAAATTATCATAGATTTTTTGATTTGATTGATTTTTTAAGCTTCTCGTGAACAACACTATTATTGGTGGTTAATAGTGTATGTGTTATGCACGGACGTACGGAGCTAAATCATCAGTGCATTACATGCAATTATAGATAACCTCCTAATAGATTCCGCATTACTGTAATTTTGTTCCTTACCGAGTTCACCTGTTTTGGCGGAATGCGAGGGGCGCGCGGAAACATGTAAGTGCGCTATGATTGGCTGTTTCAAGGTCAATCTTCGAATGCACCGAATACTAGAGATGGGATAGGGATGAAAATGTGTCGATAAAATTTTGATAGGTACTCGTATATTAAAATTATATTTTTATAATTTTATTGTATCGTTTATTCCTTTATATATAAAAAATTATAATAATAAATAAAAATAAAAAATAAAATGTATAATGTGTAATGGCAAGGATTCGGTGTCGGTCTCACGCAGATCAGGTGTTTATTTGTTGAGTTGTGATGAATGTGGTTTGAAGTATGTGGGACAGACTGGCAGGTCCTTCGATATTAGATATAAGGAACATAGAGCGGCGTCCCGCAATGGTTGTCCCGAAAGGTCCCTCTTCGCGAAGCATCTTCTTGACACTGGTCATTCCTTGAACAATAGTAACACTTTTAAAGTTTTACGGTTATGTGAGAAAGGGTTCAAGTTAAGTGTTTGGGAAAGGCTAGAAATAGTTAGAAGAGATGCGGACACCTTACTCAATGAACAAATAGATTTTCACACATCTCCCTTACTTAATCTGTTTGCGAACAGACAGACACATTAACTGTTGTTGGTTTGTATGTGTTGTTTGGGTTTTCTATGCAACTTATCAAGAGACAGTAATTAAATCAAACAGATAAGGTCAAGTATTGGTGAATACCTATTTTTGGAACTTAGTTAGCATGATCTGAGGTTTCTACCCACATTGGTTATTGTAAAGAATCCTACATCGCGATAATGAAATTTGCACGCGTTTACTTATAAGCAAACACGTTCCAACCACGAATTTTGCTGTTCTCTCTGAGACAGTCTTGATAATGCCTCGTTTAGAGGCGAAACAATTGTCGACGTTTTGTTGTCCTTTTGATTCTGCGAAAAATTAATGCTATTAATTAATGCTAAAAAGTTTTTTCTTAAAAAAATTTTTACTTACCATTGTTTTGTCATGGATTTTCGCCAAGTAACGCCTGTTTCTATCCAATATTTAAAAATTTATTTATTATTATATTTTTAATAGGAATAGGTATCGGGACTTAATCAAGAGGGACAGATATTATCAACTCTCAGTTCCTATTTTCTCAAACTTTAAGTAAAAATTTTCTACCTATTCCGATCTCTGATGATCGCACATCTACCGAGCCTTTTCCCAACTCAGGATCAGCTTTCCAGTGTAACTGCGATGCAGCTGAACTTTAATATTTACCGTGGAGCGACTGCCATAGATTTTCGTATAATAACCGGGACCGACGGCTTAACGTGCTCCCAGAGGCACGGAGGTCTCAATTTCTAAAAAAATGGTCACCGATCCTAAGACCGACCTGGTTAGATGTTTCTTAACCTTAGCAATGTGTTAATATACACGGTTACCACTAAGCCACGAGCCCCCCATCTCTGATGATGATACATTATAATTTTATATTTTTATTCAGTAGATGTAAAATAATATAATTTATATTAAGAAAGAAATTATAAATAGATCACAAAAACTGATGTCATCGGCGGGACTATAATTTCTTTCTTAATATTTTACGTTGTTATTGGTGGGAAACCAACTCTCCCCACGAGATGTTGCATCTACCCATTTCTTTTTCCTCGGGGCACCCAGGAAACCTATAAAATAATATATATCTCAATTACATTGCTAATACTAAATCATATTAGCTGCGAAAAAAAAATTAAATATTGTCAACGCATAAATTGGTCGCAAATAAATCGCAGCTTACCGAAATTCAAGCGGGCGCAGTCGCAGGCGACAACATGTTGCTTATTTATAGGTACTACTTTTTAAAGCACCTACGGCAATAATACTGCAAAATATCGATGACGTACAATATCATACCGATATCCCATCACTATCGATTCAAGTGCTATTGTAATGTATTGTTAGAAAAGGATAGCTATTATAATTTGGCTAATGAGTGAAAGAGTAATTTCAAAAAGACATCAACGGGTTCGAAATTGTTTGTGTTTATGTTCTATTACCAACCAGAATAAATTGAACTCCGGTGCCTAGTCAATTTATATTTATATTTATGTCTAATATACTTACCGGTGAAATGTAATGCCATCTTTTTGGTAATTTGATGTCTTCGCCGACTTGCCACACCATTTTACGAAACAGGAAGCCATTTAAAATGTAAAATGCTCACAAAAACATTTTTTTTTAATTATATAATCGCACGTGGTCATAGGTCGCGAAGTTGGTTGTCACTGACGTCGTGATTTTAGGCATAGCTTTACATGCTTGCGAAATCAAGTATGAGTGGCGCGCGTTTGTTGCCCTGCATGCGGAATCTATTAGGAGGTTATCTATCCATGCAATGCATGGACAGTGAAAGTGTTAAAATATTCAATAGTTTCCCTACAAACTGTCCCTACTACTCTATCCCAGCTATTGAGTTTGTAACAATAGAACAGGTACTCCTCATAGTTTTGTATGTATATCCTCGGACTGCAGAGGGGCTCGTGGTCTAGTGGTAACCTACAATATTAATACATTTCAAAGGTTAAGCAACATATAGTCAGGTTGGTCTTAGGATGGGTGACCATTTCTTAAGACACTGAGACCCCTCCGTGCCTCGGAGAGCACGTTAAGCCGTCGGTCCCGGTTGTCATACGAACATCAATGGCAGTCGTTAGGGGTAGTTGGAGCCCTTAAAAATCCGACCGGTCTAACTACAGAACTCAATATCGCCCATGGGTTGTGAAGGTCAGATGACAGTCGCTTCACGGAAAATATCGAAGTACAGCCGAATCACAGTTAGACTGGAAAGCCGACCCCAACTAAGTTGGGAAAAGGCTCGGTGAATGATGATCCTCGGACTGCAGAGATTCTATTAGTGGTATGTAACATCTGTCCTGGCTATTGGTGTTTTATCTATAGTGCCCGGTAACGGCATAAGGCCTGCTCAGACCAACAAAGATAATGGCAAAGTGTGGGCGTGTATCTGTGTATTGCACCATTGATTGCCTAACCCTCCATTCAAGGTTGCATTATTATTATTTCCAACGGGGATGCTGGCAACCGGACGGCCGATCCACCCGCGGCGTTTGCCATTTTGTCCATTTCCCCAATTCTACCCTTGGGGAGAGTGTGGTTGATCTGTTCCACCTTCAGATTGCTTAGTTACAGTCTGTCCGACCCCAGGTTGCACTATTACTCTTACAATCTTCCTGGTACATCATTGAGGTGCATAACTGCTCTTAACTGCTTCGGTGGTGTGGTTGATAGTGCATCGGCTTTCGACTCCGGAGTTTCGGGTTCGTTTCCCGGGTCGGATCAAATATTTGTGTGATCTACTAATGTTTGTTTCGGAGTTTGGGTGTTTTTTATGTATATTATGTACTAGTAGTCGCCCGCGACTTCGTCCGCGTGGTAATTTGGATTTTTTCCCGTTTCCGTAGTATCGCGCACTCGGTTTGTCATCGTCGCTTCCTACTTATTTGACACTTATCGTCATATTTTGAACAATTCACACAATATCTTTATAAATTGTAGCCTATGTGTTATTCTGATGTATAAGCTATATTATTGTAAAGTTTCATTAAAATCCATTCAGTAGGTAGTTTTTACGTGAAAGAGTAACAAACATCCATCCATCCATCCATCCATACATACTTACATACTCACAAACTTTCGCGTTTATAATATTAGTAGGATGTATTTAGAAATATATAAGTATGTTTATCAGTTGTCTAACCCATAGCACAGGCTTATAGCTTAGTTTGGGCTAGATAACGTTGTATGAGAATGTCAAAAAAAAATTATATTTATAAAGATATTACCAATATCTTAGTGACTCAAGACAACCTTATCTGCAAGTGGTGCACTTGTTGATCAACGGACAAGGCCCTGGTATAACAAAAGTGCTCTCTGCCTACCTCTTCAGAGAAACATGCATAGTATGGTGTATGTATGTATATCACAATCGACAACTGATGTGCTTGTTTAATTATATTTGTTTCTTGATAAATTACATAAACTTCCCTTAAGGTCTAGCTTTGGCCTAATAGCCTGATATGGGCCTTATGGTTATTAAACAAAAATACTGGCCTAGTGCCAGTTGAACTCGTGATTTAAAAAAAAAACATGTTTATTGTATGGGAGCTCCCTTAAATATTACTTATACGTAGGTCACACTATAAGTTTTGCGTAACTTAAAAAAACAGCATGTTAAAACCAAAATATTGTAACGCCATCTCGTAGCGAGTAATAAGACTACCAAACTCGGCGCCATCTAGTAGCAAATCGCAGTACTACTACGTAACGTCTTTCGGGAATGTTCTGTCAAGGTACTTCTATGTAACGTGTTATCTAGAAGCATCTCGAAGGTGTGGAATGTTCGCGATAATTCTTCCGTGAAGATTCTAGAGTAATCTAGAGTAATGACCGTACTATAAAGGCGGAGCACTTCGGTGGCGGGGGATCAGTATTTCCAGAGCGATAATACGAGTTATACCTGCGAGTTCAAGTGCGATTAAAAGTGTTTAGTGAAGCTTTATAGTGAAGTGTAAATTAGTGGTGTAATAAATAAAGTGTTTTTTGGTAGTTTGATCGGCATTTTCCATTCCGTAGAACCCCGGCTCGTAACAATTGGTGTCAGAATTGGGGATTTGGACAATGCCGGTGTTACCGAAAGAAGACACAGAGGGCGTCCGTACCAGGGGTCAGCGCCAGCAGGAGTTGGACAGCAGGCGCTTCGGAGGTAATACGCCGGAGAGGTTGGGTGGTCAGGAGCAGCCAACGGTGGAAGCAGGCCCGCCCACGGTATCTCCAGCGCCAGCACCTCCAGACTTTGCTGCGCTGATGGCGATGCTACAGGAGCAAGCCCGTCGCCAGGAGGAGCAGGCCCGCCACCAGGAGGAGCAAGCCCGTCGCCAGGAGGAGCAGGCCCGTCACCAGGAGGAGCAAGCCCGCCGGTTGGAAGAACAGCTGCTGCGGGACAAGGAGGAGCAGGCACGCCGCCAGGAGGAGCAGGCACGCCGCCAGGAGGAGCAGGCCCGCCGGTTGGAAGAACAGCTACTGCGTGACAAGGAGGAGCAGGCACGCCGCCAGGAGGAGCAGGCACGCCGCCAGGAGGAGCAGGCCCGCCGGTTGGAAGAACAGCTGCTGCGCGACAAGGAGGAGCAGGCACGCCGCCAGGAGGAACAGACACGCCGCCAGGAGGAACAGATGCTCCTCATGAAAGATCTTCGAGCGACTTTTGGCAAAGAGATGAATGTGATGAAGGATCAAGTTCATCATGTTGAGAACCGCATCACGGAAGCCGAAACACGGATAGAAGATGTAAAAAACCAGATTACAGAATATGTGAGGAAAGAGCTGGGAAATCTGAAAGCTGGAGATGGGAATGCGACTTCCTTACCTGCTGTACCTTCAGCACGTGGATTTAAAGTACCTCCATTCGATGGGACATCATCATGGTCGGCCTATAAAAAGCAGTTTGAGGCCGTTAAGAAGGCAAACGGGTGGAGCAAAGCCCAGGCCATGACTGCGCTTACATTGGGTCTGCGAGACAAGGCGTTAACCATCCTAGAAGCTCTCGGAGACGATGTATCCTACGAGCAGCTACTAGAAGCCTTGGAAGCCAGATACGGTGACGCTCACCTGGAACACGTGTATCGTGCGCAGCTGAAGGATCGTGTCCAGCGCACTGGCGAAAACTTGCAACAGTGGGCCCTGGAAGTAGAGAAGCTGGTACGGAAAGCATACCAGTCGGTACCTGCGCTCATCAATGGGAATCTGGTGCAAGCATTCATCGACGGCATCCACGACCTGGAAGTCAGGGCTGCTGTGAGGCTCGGGCACCATGAGACTCTCAAAGACGCCTTGGCTCATGCTTTGGAGGTCGAAGCCGTACGGAAAGATCATCGATCTCACCGCGTCAGGGAAGTTGTAGCATCACCGGCTCGCGACCGTTTCACGAGGTATAGCCCTAGGTGCTACACATGTGGTGAGAGGGGCCAACTTCGATCCAGTTGCCCAAAGCGGACTGCTGAAAGAGAAGAAAGTCATTCCCAAGAAGATAGGGTGACTAACGTCACCGCCCAGCAACAGCAGGGAAAACGAATTATAGCCAGGTCTGCGTGGCGGGTGCCGGCTGATGTTAGAAGAGCCCCAAGGGTTTCGATCTCACAAACCCAGGATGGCAGATTCCATGGCAACGCAGACGCATTGTCAAGAAGACCTTGCCCTGAAGACCGTAAGCACTGTGCCAAACAGGAGATAAAGGTAGCCATACCTGTGAAGATGTTTAAAACGGATCTGAGCGACGAATGGAAAGAAATCCTACAACATGCTCAACAGGACGACGCAGACATCAAGCCAATATTTGAGTGGATTAAAGCAAGTGCTCCTAAACCCATGTGGAGTGACGTCGCTTCAATGAGTTCAATCACAAAAAGTTATTGGGCGCAATGGGACAGTTTAGTTATTCAGGATGGAGTCTTGTGCCGCAAATGGGAAAATGCTCGAGGAGACAGCTGTCATTTGCAAATGGTCGTCCCTAAAGTTAAGGTCCCAGATGTGCTACAGCTCTACCATAATGGATGTTCAGGGGGCCATATGGGAGTAAAAAGGACTCTGTTGAAGATACGTGAGCGGTTTTACTGGATCCACTGTCGCGACGACGTTGAGGACTGGTGTCGCAAATGTACGAGTTGTGCTGCTGTGAAAGGACCTCATACACGGAGCAGAGGTGCACTGAAACTGTATAACGTTGGGGCACCATGGGAAAGGATAGCCCTAGATGTTGCGGGACCATTTCCTGAAAGTGAAAGCGGAAACAAGTACTTCATGGTTGTGATGGATTATTTCACGAAGTGGCCAGAAGTCTTCGCTATACCTAATCAAGAAGCTACTACGGTCGCAGATAAATTAGTTCACGAAGTCTTCTGTCGTTTCGGGGTGCCTCTAGAAATCCATAGCGATCAAGGAAGAAGTTTTGAATCTCAGGTGTTCCAGGAAATGTGTCGGGTCATGGGTACTCACAAAACCAGAACGACCTCTTACCACCCGCAGTCAGATGGAATGGTGGAGCGATTTAATCAGACATTGGAGAGATATCTGGCAAAAGTTGTGGAAAGCAGGCAAAAAGATTGGGACAAGCACATCCAACCGTTTCTTTTTTCTTACCGAAGTGCGGTTCACGAAAGCACGTCAGTGACACCAGCTTATGCGAACTTTGGAAGAGAATTACGGTTGCCTGCCGACTTACTAACCGGTATACCACCTGACGCTCCACGCAATATCACTGATTATGCGAATGACTTGCGCAGCAGGATGAATGACATTTATGAGCATGTCAGACAATCAGGTCAACAAATGTCTGAAAAGATGAAGACCCGTTACGACCGAAAGACAAACAATAAGAGCTTCGATGAAGGTTCGTTAGTGTGGTTACATAACCCAGTCCGCAGTAAAGGGAAGTCTCCTAAGCTGCAAGCTAAATGGGATGGACCATACCGAGTTGTGACCAAGATTAACGATGTCACTTACCGAATACGGAAGAGTCCAAGAAGTGCGCCAAAGATAGTTCATGTGGATCGATTGGCGCGATATTATGGGCCTGACAATGCTCGGGACGAGCATGTCTTAGGAGGGGGCAGTGTAACGCCATCTCGTAGCGAGTAATAAGACTACCAAACTCGGCGCCATCTAGTAGCAAATCGCAGTACTACTACGTAACGTCTTTCGGGAATGTTCTGTCAAGGTACTTCTATGTAACGTGTTATCTAGAAGCATCTCGAAGGTGTGGAATGTTCGCGATAATTCTTCCGTGAAGATTCTAGAGTAATCTAGAGTAATGACCGTACTATAAAGGCGGAGCACTTCGGTGGCGGGGGATCAGTATTTCCAGAGCGATAATACGAGTTATACCTGCGAGTTCAAGTGCGATTAAAAGTGTTTAGTGAAGCTTTATAGTGAAGTGTAAATTAGTGGTGTAATAAATAAAGTGTTTTGTGGTAGTTTGATCGGCATTTTCCATTCCGTAGAACCCCGGCTCGTAACAATATTATGTTTATTGCTTTTCAAAATACTCTCCTTTACATTTTAAACATTTTTTCATGCGATCGAACCATTTTTTAAAACAGGAGGACCACAGATATGAAGGCATGTTTTCTACGTGCTGATTGAACGCTATCACTGCCTCTTCGGAGTTGGTAATAGTGAAACCTCTCATCAAATCTTTGATTTTGAGGAAAATACAGAAATCACAGGGTGTTAGGTCGGGGCATGCGCAGGATGGGGAGTTGTATTTTTTCGGAAGCTAAAAATGACTTTGTTTTGTTGGCCGTGTGTGAAGAAGCTTTGTCATGATGTAGGAGAACGCGGCTTTTGGGTCGTCTTTCGCGAACTTTTTCTAACACCCTGGGTAAACAAATGGTAGAATACCACTCGGCATTAACACTCTTTTGATCTTCAAGTGGAATTGTACAGATGGGACCCGTAGTTGAGAAAAAAAACGCGATCATTTTTTACCAACGTTTCTCGCCTGCCTCACTTTTGTTGGCTTGTTCTCATTTTCAAACACCCATTCACAAGATTGCTGTTTTTTTTCGGGTTCAAAACAAGAAATCCACGTTTCGTCTCCTGTGACAATGTCATAAACAGCATTAGAATGTCCGTGGTTGTACTTCTGTGAGTACCATTCCACGCGAGCCCGCTTCTGCTCCGCTGTCAGTTCAAGAGGGATCCAACGACAACAAAGTTTCCGAACTTTCAATTCTTCGTGTAAAATTTTCTGGATTTGACTCATACCAATCCCCAATAGTCCTCGAATAGTCTCATAGGTAATCCGCGGGTGTTCTTCAATTAACCGCTTAACAGTAGCCACATTATTTTCGTTGACGGCAGTTGAAGGCCGCCCTTCACGAAAATCGTCATGTAAAGAAACTCGACCTCTCTCAAATTCAGCAAACACCGTGACATCGCCTCACGGTGTTTGCTGAATTTGAGAGAGGCCGTGAGGCGATGTCACGGTGTTTGCTGAAAATCAAATCTTTTCGACTTCATTCCATTTTCGTTGCATACGTAGAACGTTGATGTGCGATAAAAAACAATTAACAAATGATTTCCCACCAATTGTTTTTTTTTATTACTAAAAAGGTTGCAACGTTTAAAAAAATATAACATTCCAAATTCAAATAGTTCCCATTAGCTAGAAGTGCAAAACTTTTAGTGTGCCCCATGTATTCTGTTTTATAGAATTTGTTGTTAGAGGCAACAGAAATACATCATCTATGAAAATTTCAAATTTTTAACTGTTCATGAGATACAGCCTGGAGACAGACTGACAGACAGCGAAGTCTCAAGTAATAGGGTTCCCGTTTTAACCTTTGGGTATGGGAACCCTTAAAAACTGTCAATATGTCTTTTGATTCTCAGATATCTCTGCCAACTCATATTATGTGATCACAAATAATATTCCGATGTTACATAATAAATTGCTTTGAATAACAAAAAATATAAAATTTTACTACAAAAATTTCATTTTGCATAAATCATCATAACTTGACAATTTATTTTGCTTTCATCTTATACTTATAATAATACTTGACGCTACAAAAATATTTTTAATGTCTTTGAGAATATTTAATTTAATTAATCAAATTGAATAGACATATCTGAATGGCCAGTGATTGAGTGTGATTTATTATTAAAATATGAAGGTGTTTAACTGGAGAATGGATATATATTTTACTCGTGCATTATAAAGTCATACCTTTATCCTCGAGGGGGTAGTCCGAGATACAGCCAATGTTTTAAACCAACTTCTAATAAAAGTGTAAATTATTAGGCTGTATTTCTTTCTTCTGAATGAGTTATCAACATTTTTACGTGTTCGATAGAGTTCAGATTAAACCCAATTTAAGCTTTATCATAATCGTCGCGTTTTTTATATAATATTCTAATTTTAACCAACTTAATTTGGCGTTGCGTTACGCCAATCTAAGTGCATCGAGGTCTCACCAAGATCTTAGACGCTCAAAAGGTATTCTACAAGGTTCCAGACGGTCAGAACCAACCACGGACGAGACTATATTGGTTGGCCAACCGATTTCTACACTGTCTATTTCTACATCATGGTCACCACGTCTTCGGTCTGGTTGCCGGTTGGCGGTTGGTTCCGACCGTATAGAAGGCATTTTAAGTAAACCTCTGCCAGTGCCGACCGCAGCAAACATAGGAATTCTTGGTAAGCGGTAATAACACTGCCCATATATGTATATTGTTTCTCACATTCTGCCATTCGACATATTATTGGTGTCAGCCACGCAGCAAAGAAATGACGTCTGATAAAATGTCAGCTTTAAAAGCTTCTGTTTACCCGTTTGAATGTTTCCGAGTTCTGCAAAGTGAAGGCTGTTTTGCTACGTATTTAATTACCTACGATGCAAATAATTGTGCATAGATTATGTCTGGATACAAACGCATTGTTGCAACGAAACGTACTAAACCAAAATGCATGTTTGTCTGGTTGTGTTAAAGCTAAACGCTGTCGGTCGGTTCGCTGTCGGCCGCCATGCCCCGCCGCACTGTCGCCTCCTTCGCGAGGGAGGTGATTGTGGCGAAGAAAGAGGCTTTATAAGGGCGTAGGGGACTCACGCTTCCGCCTGCCGTGTATTATTTCTGTGCGCGTTGGGTATGGTATACGCCTGTACCCCTGGGCATAGTGAGCGGCGGTTCGGGGGACCTGTCGCTCACTTTCAAAGCCCTGAGAAGTCGACGTCTCGTCCCTTCTACGATGATAAAATGGTGGTAGCGCGGAGAGCTATAATCCGGTGACTCGGCTAAGGCGAAGGAGAAACACTAGTGGTTTAGTGGGTAGTCCAGCCCCGATTTTCGTAGAAAAAGCCTATCCTGCGGGATAGGTCCTCTATGGAACCGGCGCAGGTTAGTTTTCTCTAACATGCTTGCAAATGAGTACTGTATTATTTTTACAACCAACTCGGACTACGTGTAGATCCACACTTATCTACTTGACAACTTAATACATGTTCCCGCACTAATCTGCACAAAATTTACTCCAACGGTCCGCGCTTAAGGCTTGGGCAAACCAAAAGCAGTTGCAGTGCGGGAGCAGTGTGGTAGCAGTGCGTCTACGTTAGTAAATAATGTAGTTATATGAGGGATGACACACTGAACAAACGCGGGCCCGCTTAACCTACCTGCTCCGCCACTGCGCCGCGCATGCACTGCTTTTCGACAAACATTTGGACGGGAGCAGCGCAGACGCGGGGCGGTAGCAGCGCAGGCGCGAGGCGGCCGCAGTGAGCACACGTTGTATTACTACTAGCAGTTGAGCGGGACAGACGCAGCGCAGGTTGTAAACGGTTGTAATTTTTTACAAGTTTATCATGGAACTAAATGAAAAATTGATTGAGTTGGTGAGAAAATAAATGTTTATATGATTTAAAGGATAAATATTATAGAAATATGGTTTACAAGCGACTATGGGGGAAGATAGCTCAACAACATCATTTATCATCTTGAAGTGTGTTGAGTGTGGCGATCGATACGACACACATAACGCAGTTATAAAGCAGGATCGCCTTCAAACTGCTTTCTGACTGCTCATGTTTCTGGTGTGACATCAACCGCGACGCAACTGACCTGCCCTGCTAAGGAGCTGCGCCTGTCCTGCTTTTGGTTTGCCCAGGCCTTAAGTATTTTAAATGAAGTTTCCTAACGGCTGGGCATTTATGTCTGTTCATTGGTGGAGTTTGAGAGGGTGACACTGGATTGCCTTAGTTGCTTATAGTGTATTGTTTTCTTTGTTTTTTGTTGCTACATTACTGTATTAGGTCTATAACCTGTAATAACAATGTGTGCTTAATAAATAAATAAATAAAAAAAGGTAAACCAGCCATTATAAAGCTGCAGATTCTTTTTGGTATGTTGAACGAGTTAATCACAAGAACTACTGGTTCAAATTGAGCAATACTCTTAGTATTGCATTGACCTTTTGTCGAGAAAACCAATTTAACATTTAATGACCAAATGCGTAGACTAGCAATGTAAAGTATTGCAAAAAACGTTCATAATTATTATGCTTTTGAAAGCAACCGTTGTGTTGCATTGCATGACGTCACAAGTTGTATGCAAGTTGCAAATGTGACGTCAGACTTGCATAATGCAATAGGGCCCAAAACTCTTTACCAATCACTAAAGGGACCCACAACAATTTACAGTCTGCCTGCAGTCTCAGATCGTTCAGAAAGGTCTGCGCTGCTTTATTATGAAGTTTGATCAAATTCCACACAAAATCTTTAGCATCCGCTGGTCTTCCTGTAATGCTGACAATTTTACTCTTTTTTTTATTCACACGAATGTAATATTAATTTCCGTTATGAAGTAAGTAAGCACATTAATTAGTTTTTATTTTTAAAATACCTGCCTCTCGATTACATTGACCTCTCAATTTAAAGTTTGAATTTTTTTCAAAACACGTCATTGTTCGTATACTTCCAATGTGTGTGTTTTGAAATGTTAATATGCATTTTGAAGTACCTAGTACTAATAATAATTATGAACGACGACCTTCGTGGAGTAGTGTTTAAAACCTACGAGGTCCCGGGTTCAACCGACCTAAAACGGGGGGTTTTATAGAGTGGGGGCGAGAACTGTTAGAGGGACTAGCTTTCCTAACACTGCAATAACTTATTATTTTTTGGGGTTAATTATGTGTGTGTGTGTGTGTGTTAGTCCGAGACGCCCAGGACTTTAATTGGCTGTGCCATAGCGGCTGGCACGTATGATTTTGTTACCTTTAATCAACATTTCATCACAAGGCAACGGGTTTCAATTTTTTTTTCGAAATTACAATAAAGCTGCTACTTTTTATTAAATTTATTCGGCCATTTTGGATATAACCCATTATAAATGTGCCCGGTGACGGCAATAGGCTTGCCCCCTATTACGTGGGACTAAAATACTGGCAAATTGTGGGTGTGTAATGCACCTCTGCCTACCCCTTCGGGGATATAGGCGTGATATGTGTATGTATGTATGTGTGGGTGTATGTTGGAACCTTTGGAACTCAGCTTGGGAGAGTCAAGACCGAGGCCTCGTTGTGGCTCTGGGCGTGGATACTCTCTCGCTGGAGACCATGATATGAGCAGTAATCTCCATTGGGACGAAAGCGGAACAAGGCTTTTTTTGTTCCTTATCAGGAACAAGAAAACCCAGACACTTTCGTATTTAAAATTCGGTTTCGGTTTCGATTTCGGCACTTGGTGGAACTTACAGTAATACATGATAAACAAACACTTGTACAATGTTTCACTGATTTAATTCCAGGATTTAACCTAACCTGATATTAAACAAGTATTTTACAACACTGTCCAACATACATAGGTACATATAATAACAATAAGAATTTGAATAATATAAATGCATTGAATGATTTGAATAATTTAAATTTTTTGTTTTTCTTATTTAATTTTTTTATAATCCTTATAAATTGTATAATTTTAAGCATAATTTCTACACCATGATAATCTACTATTTATACATACATGTTTTTTGTAAATAAATAAATATCTTATCTTATCTTCAAGCCATTGTTGATGGCAATTTCAGCAAGAGAAATTCCATAGTCTCTGCCTATCCCAACGGGAAAGAGGCCTGATTGTATGGATTATAATCACTTAGCAAGGACGATGCAGTAGACTGAGTTCAGTTTGCTCAATTAGTAATACGACATACAACAGACAATTTGAAGGTGCGTGTGAAAAGGAGCGGGGTCATACACACACACACATAACACTATTGAAGTATTTCGCGATGAATTGCAGTAGAAATTCTAGAGAAATCTTGAATACAATAGTTATAAAGATATTATTTAAAACGCTATCTAGTTTTATAAGAGAGCTTGTTTAATTAGAATTGGTGGTCTACCATAAACTTGTCTTAAAACTGCCAAGCGCAGAGCAGCTTAACTTGGCACGTAAACTGGCAGGTTTTCCAATTTGTGCTATGAGCCTTTTCTGTTGAGCTGCAGTAGGTACGTATATCGAATTCATACTCGAAAGCAGTGACTACGTCGAATCACTGCTTTCTCGACGCCGTAATTTGCGAGCAAGTTTCGTACTCTTGGGCTAGTGGTGTCTTGGTCAGTTGGCAGAACGTTTCTCCTGCTAGGCTATTCTAATGCTATATTTTTGTATTTTCAAGCAATGAGTTTGCTTGAACTATTCTCAAAGTAACTCAGTTTTTGTGATTTATTTTGTAATTTCTTACGTTCTAAAATCTAAACCACTCGAAAATTCCACTCGAGATTCCATTTTGAATTCTACAGCTCATATCGTTATCGATTACAGATCTGACGGATTCGAAAATGCTATTCACCAACTCGATTAGTATCCGCGGCGGAAACGTTTCGAGACTTTTGGAATAGCCTAGCTGGAAAGAAAAATAGTCGCTAGTTCGAGTCCAGCTATTCATAATTTAAAGTTGTCTCTGGTCAGTTTGGCAGCAACCACGAACGTAGAGATAAATATTAATTGTTGGTCTTCTCCTTCAAGGCAGCAACTCATATATTCTAATGTCATAAAACCAAACGTTTTAGAATACTTCTCGCAATAATAGGGTAGGAGACTGTCGAATCAAATCTTTTTCTTTTTATTAAATGTCAAAACGCTGTCAATAGCAATTTGTATGAAAAACTCAACAATGACGTCACTATTATGTAGCGTCAAATCTGTAACTATTAGTGATTCAATTGATGATTATAAATAAATAAAATAAGATTGAATAAAATATACATACATACTTTGGATTCTTTATGTAGTAAATGTTGAGGTTGAAATTGTAAATTGGGGAGTTCGATTATTGCTGAGCGCGTGGCAGGTGGCTTTTTAGGTTACCTCTGGCGCTCCGCAAAAATCGCGTTTCCAGACGCTCTCATACCGAACAAAACTTTCAAAAATATAATGGCATTAAATTTTCGCAAAATTAATGCTATTATATTTTTGAAAGTTTTTAACATCTTACTTACCATTACTTTGTCATGGATTTTCGCCAGGTAACGCCTACTTCCATCCAATATAATCAAGCATTACCTTGACATTGGCGAAATCATCGATGAATATCGATGGAGCCACGTTTTAAAAAAAAGAAGAAGAATTGTAAGTTGTCCAGCCTACTGGCCAATTACCAACAGTTTGTATAAAAAAAAGTAAAAGGCAGTCTGACACTACTGTCAATAATTTTCTCTTCCGCCTAAAAGTTGTGAACACGCTATGTCGAACCCGAAGTCTCTAAAATAAAACGTGTAGTTAATAAAAGTATCGGAGTATCATTTATACTGCGCAATATATGTTGCAAGACAAGCAGAAATACCTCTCCTGACAGGTTATGGGCCCAGCACGCTTCCACTGCACTTCAAAAGACAAGCATGCTGGGTCCATAACCTCCCCTAACAGTACATACATTAAAATTATTTATTTTAGTCGTAGGCATCTACCCTATTACCGGTACCATTTTTATGAAATTAGAATGTAAAATTTAGTTAAGTTCATTAAACAAACTTGGTCGTTTTCGATAAGAATGAACATTATAATTTGAGACGTATTTGGGACTCTTTAAAGCCACTTCATTTCATAATAATCGACTGAAAAATATGTCAAGTGTAAATGTAAATTCTTGAACGAAATTTATTATGATTACATTGTTGACAATTGGAAAGTATTTATTTAAGAGGGAATTTGAAAAACTTAAGTGGATTGCTTTTTTTTGTTAAGTTTTACTTGATAGTTGAGTTGTTTAAGTCTCTAAAGCTTTATTTACTGTGACCAATCATCATCATCAATGTTGGATCATATATGGCAATACTTACTATTTAAAAACTAATATTATAAAGCTGAAGAGTTTGTTTGTTTAATTGAACGCGCAAATCTCAGGAAATTCAAAACTTCTGACTATTTGGATTCCGGTTCTTAGTCGGTAGGTTGCGACCACGTCCATTTGGACTGTACGCATGGATCTCAATACGACCACGTCCACTATGTTTGGATCGAGTGACGATACTAGTAGGGGCATTTAAAAGATCCTATGTAGCTGGCTTTTTTTAACGTGGAACGAAATCGTACCAGAACTTTAAGGGCATGCAGTAATATCATTTAAGGGCCCAGACCGCGCACGGACAAAGTCGATTTTGAGCGACAGCAGCGCTAAAGTTGTCCAAATCATCCGACGGGCGGGTGAATGACCCAGAGAGACCGCGATTTTGAAAATGTTTTGCGAAAAAACGTTCCACGTTGAGTTATTGTTATTGAAGTTGAATATTTACAGCATAACAAAAATGTTGAATTATTGGAAATAAACGACTGCCTATTTGTAAAATATTCCAAGAGTAGTTTTCGTTATAAAATGATCCTAATTACTAGATAAATAAATAAGAGTAGTTTGAGACACAATTTTTATGATTTTCTATTTATAATAAACAATCAAGAGCAGGTCCGGACTGACCTTTTTGTATTCTACTTACCTAAAATTCCAACTACGAGTATGTATTTATTTGTAATTTTACTACCAAAGTTTATTCTTATTTCGTAAAATTTTCATTCAATAAAATAATTGCAAATTCAGTAGGAAGTACGGTCGAAATAACATCACGCCTTTCCTCGCTAGTGTTTATCTCTACGCAAGGAAATGTGCCTATTGCGTAAACTCAAATACTTTTTGCTTACGATCACCTCGCAATCTAAAAAATCTTCTAGGGTTGTACAAAAAATTGTCAATAAATAAAACACAAGTATAAAAATGGTTCATATAATTAAAAGTAAGTAAACGATAACAAAATATGAGTCGCCACCTAAAAAGCATGCTAGGGTTGTACAAAAATTAGTTATAAACAAACATGAAATTTATAAATTATTCATATACTTAATTAAACGAAAGTAAACAATAACAAAATATGAGTTCAAAATTCTAATGTTTTTTTCATTTTAATGATTACTGATCAAATTCTGATTTCTACTAATTTGATGATAAAATCAATTGCTATTGCAAAACCTATCAGAATGAAAATGTTACCAGCTGCCCGATTCACGTAATAAAAACCGTAGCGTAGTGACTTAAAAATGTCGCTTCGCACACTTTTTAACCGACTTAAAAAAAGAAGAAGATTCTCAATTCGCTGTATTTTTTGAACCGATTTTGATGATTCTTTTTTTTATTTGAAAGCTGGTGCATCCCGTGTGGTCACTTTTTAATTTCATTAGGATCGGACCTTGGGTTTACACCAGGTAACTCTTCAAAATCGTATAGGAATTGTATAGAAATTGAGCTATTGGAAGATTTATGACAATCCAAGACTAGATAAGTAAGTGCGTTAAAAACAGAAAACCAAAAGGCGATTTCTAAGTTTCTAAGTTAAAACGACTTTTGAACTGGCGTGTTTACGTGAATCGACCGGCTGGGTAGTTAAGTTACCTCAGTCTCTTTCAAAATCATTAGACGTTCTTCTCTTTCAAAACACGTAAAGCTCTTTCTTTCCTCTCTTTCATAGCCTCTATGACATTGGGCGGGTCACGAATAGGCATGCTTCGTGACTGCCGAAAATCAACTAATTCTGGAAGGAGGCAATCGTAATAAAATCTAACTAATTTCATCTCCATTTTCTCCTTCCAAAATTTGTCGTCCTTTTCTATAATATAAACTTTCATAGGTACAGTAGCACCAAACCAGATGCCAAGCATGCAAACGTTTCTTTTAGTTATATGTAGCTGTCCCTGAATTTGGAAATACCAGTAATGATTTTTATTTATGACATAACCCTTGGAAGCCTTGTCCTTAACCCAAAAGGTATGTTTGGCCATTGCTTCATCAAGAGTCATGCCAGCTAAAGAATGTGGGCACTTAATTTCAATTAAACCGTTTGCATAAATGCCATCTGGTGTAGTACCAAGAAATTCATATTGATCGTCGACGAACAAACCGCAACCTTGTATACTAATATTCTCTTGAATTTCTAACTGTCTAATTGCAGTTTCTTCGTTTTCGATACCGTACCGTACAGCAGGCAAACTGGAGATATTACTACCATAAACGATTTTACAAACAAAAGCAGCACAACTTGTGCTCTCTCGTTTTTTACAAACTTCCCCGAACGATGATGAGGTTAGTAATTTTCTCCTTGTACTCATCCACTCAGCACTACTTCTTTGCAAATGGGTCGACCTTTCAAGCTCCTCTCTTTCAGCACAAGACAACTTTAAATCAACTAAAAAAGATGACTTGGCTTTCTCATATAATTCTGGACTCAGATCAGGTTTTTCGCAGTTTGGTCCATAGTGAGCGTCTTTCGATACAGCGCTGTGGCTTTTTTTCAATCTTAATTTAGGTTTAGCAATTAAACGGTTTCTACGATTACTATTTTCCACTTTCGCGATCAAAGGATTAGGACTAGATTTAAATATGACTTCATGAGTTTTACTATGAATCGATCCCGTATTAAAAGACACAACAGCAGCTGCGCATCGGCCCGCATAAGAACCACGGGAAGAATAATTTACACGCTTACCCCCAACTAATTTGGCAATTACTCCGTTAAAACTTTCAACTATATTACTTGTGCAATTATGAAACTTCTAGAATGATATGACAGTCTTTTACTTAAAATTTCTACCGCGTCCATTAATCCGCATCCAACAATTGCTGGAAGTAACCCAACAGGTTCTATTCGACGAGTGTCAGGTCTACAAAAATACTCCTTGCAATGTTGGTGATTACCAAATACGTGTTGTGGACCATTTAGGATATCTTCACTAAGATTTTTTATTTTTTCTTCGAGTGACTGATTTTGATCCCCCCAATATTTAATCGCGCATTTTACACCCGTTCTTAAACGCAAATACCTTTCTTTTAGGAATTTCCGCAATTCGCAAGGATACTTAGTGTCTTTCGACAATTTCTCCAAGCTATTGCAGTAGTTTCGTAAAAGATGATTTTTGCATTCAATTTTCTCTACTATTAAATTATCGTACGGACGCGAATCTAATATTTTTTTATAAGTACTGGAATCGCCGTCTGCTACAAATTTATTATAAATTACACCGTGATCAACAAAGGAACGTTTAAACCCCTCAACTATACTGGTCGATTCCATCCCGGTAGATGATCCTGAATAATTCTTGAAACAATGGTGTTCCGGGGGCTGACTGTTGTTCTTTGCGGCTCGTGCACAGACTACGCAGTATTTATTTTTAACTCCAAAAAACAATACTTTATTAGTTTTAATGCCAATTATCGCAGCTGCGCCGGATAAGGCGGAAAAATTCTTACCATAAGATCTCTTGCTCCAACAACCGTCACCAGCAACAGATATTAATGGTGTACCATTTTTATCAACACTACCTATAGACACTGCGTACTCCGCTTCTTCCTTGACAGCTTCTGCCATGGAATGTGCTGCTGTCTTTTCCCACCAATCGCAAACCGTATTATTAATTTCATTGTACAATGAAGGTGACATGATTGGTAGGGCTACTGCGGCACTTAATGTTTTTAACTGAGAGTAGCTCCCACCAGATGATATGATACCAGACACAATTTGATGATTCACTTCCATGCTATCTTCTTTCTTTTCAACTAAACACACAGTAAATTTCATATTACACATACTACATTTTATGATGAGTTTTGAGTCCAGACCAACTTTTACTTCACCTATTATACTGAGGTAACTTAACTTACAATCCATTGGACCGTGGTCCCCTATGGCCTGAAGAGCTTTAAAAAAAAAAGAAATATCCACTACTCTACGCCCAACTTCCACTTCATCCACCTTTCCCTCTTGACGGTTGTCAATAACTAGTTCCTGTAAAGAAAGATAATGGCTTGATTTTTTTTATAAAAAATAATTCAAAAGGTAGGGGCCAAATTTCTTCAAACATAGCTAAGAACTCCCTTAGAATACATCTTTGAAACACATAACACTAGATCAAAATCTTAAACGTTTTTATCAGTCTTCGTCAATTATGAAAATGAATAAATAAACATAATAAAAAACTGGTTGCTTGTAAAGTCGGTTTAGGACGATAATTTTACCGGATAATGTCATAATATTATTCTCCATCGCTTGTACTGCGCTCTCGCTTGACCCTAGCGTGACATAATGTGACACTTTTTTGTGCGTGTTGCCGGTGTTCATCGATTTATAAGACGTTATCACGTCATAAATTTAATAAATCCGACTATATGCATAAAAACTCAAAAGGTAAAAAGAAAACAAGTCTACGGTCTTGAATTATGTTACATTAAAATAAATAAGAACACTATTGTAATAAATCGAATTCAACAGTTGAGACCCATTGAAATCCTCACAGGCTCGAAGATATTCCTGACTAGCTAAATATTTCTTTAGAAATAGGCCCCGACTGCTAAATACGCTATATTACAATGGTGTTGTTATTTATTTTTATTAAATATTTTTATTACACATTTTCATTTTTTAATCTGTCGGGTTTTAACATTTTTATTGTTTATTTATTTATATTCATAACTGACGAAGACAAATTATAAAAGTGCAAAAGAATTCATACAATATTATGTTCGTGATGAACAGAAATTATAAATTTCCTTTACGCTATACGTATTGGTTTTTTATGGCGTCACTTTTTCTATGTCACTCGGGTTTAGAAGACAATTCTAATGATACTAAAAACATTAAAATCGGTTCAATAATTTTGAACTTATCGTGCCACAAAGATATATTACTTAGTATACATACATACATACGTACACCAGTAGCGTAAAAGATAATATTTTACAAAAAAAATTCTTGATTTTGGTAAAATACGAGATTTGAACGTGAATTTTTTTTTGAGAAAGTAATTGAGAAGTATGTGTTTGTCTCACAATGAAAATAATAAATATTGCAAAAAAAAAACTGTAGGTACTGAGATTTTGTCTTCGCCCATCACTAACTAGTTTGTTTATTTATGTAACAAGTCTACAAGAATTACGTATAACAACTTACCTCTATACAGCGCGTAGCAGTGTTGCTCGGAGTCTCAGCCTGAAGGTTTTCTTCATTTTCAGTACTGGAAATATTATTCATCAATATCCACTTTTTATTTATTTTGTAATTTTTGTACAACCCTACGCCAGGCACGGCGCGCCTCTTTGGCGGTAGGTATGTCGACAAAGCCGCGCGCGCGCCTGTGCAATTTCTGATAGGAAACATACCTACTTCCACTTCCACATATTTAGACATGATGAACATGAAAACTAATAATACTGTAACTAATAATAGTGTAAGCAAACTCATTGCTTTGAAATACATAAATATATGAAAACTAATACTATATTATGTAATAAAATTTATTATTATGAAAATTGTTCCTATAGAAATTGACTTTATTACTTATATAGATATTGAAATTACGTAATTATTACCTACTGGACATTGTAATTTTTCTTCTTAGACTGACATACCTAATTGTGTACCTATCTAATTACATGTCAAATCAATATTTACATGCTGTTGTAGGTATATGTCTGAATCAGGCGATCTAAATCATTGTACCTATTTGCTTTGTAATGTACCTACCCTGTTCAAAATGCAAATAGATTATATTATTATTACTACTAAGACATGATGTGTATGCTACACACAAATAAAAGTTATAAAACTAGGATTTTTACTTGGCACTAACACAAATCTAGTAATTTTTTTCTAGGTATTTAGGACAAGACGTAGTCAAGTAGGCAGGTAAATAAATAAGTAGGGAGGAACTTACATTTTATTCCGAGATCTTTTGGCTTTCACGTTTTTATAATGCGTACTAAATTTTCTTTTCGCTGGCTTGGCACTCAGCAAATTATCCTGCGAAAAGAGACCCTCGATTACCAATTACGTTTATGATACCTATTGCCTTTATCATGTTGAAAAATCTATGTATGTCGTGCAGAGAACTATATACCCCGCCTGTTCATATCTCGAGAAAATAAGGTGGGCATTGCTTTGATTGTTTCAAGCCTGAATTGATACCTACTTTACAAGGTTCATAAAATGACCTACGCAACAAAGTAAATAATTTTGTATTTCTTACGATTTATATCTAGTTCCATCATGGTTTTCTTTCAGACTTTCATTATATCGGTACTTTCTACTTACTGAAAGTAAATTAGTTATAAAAATATTGTACTTACAGTTTTTCACAAAAAACACAAATTCACAACACGTAATTTTGCTGTAGCATCCGACACGCGTGGAGTCACTTTGAAATTCTATGGCGCACTGGCGATTAGTAGCGACAACCGTGCTATCGGGACGCGTTTGAATTTCCATACATTTTTCTATGGAGAATTTACGTAAAACATATCTAGATTTTAGGGCTTTAAAAGGGGAAGTTTTTGTTTGTAAAGGTACAAAAAAAAGTACCACGTTATATTTATTGGTTTTTTCAGTGTTCAAAAAGTGTTTCTTTTTATCAATTTGTGTTGATTTATTGGGTTAAATCTGAAAAATACGAAGGCACGTTTTCGCATTTTTTCTCAATTTTGTGCGTTTGTTGACGTTTATTATATAACAACTACAGGGTTTTAAGAGTTAAAATTAGCACTAACATAATTTTTGGTCTTTCATTTTAATATATACAAATTATCGTTGTTATTAATCATATGTAAATAGGTTAAATATGAACAATCGTAACACTCTTTTCGGTGATTTTCACGATCTGGGCCCTTAAGAAATTTTTAATCAAATACCAGACGCCTATAGTTACGTAATACCTAAGTGAAATGTTCATACGAAGAAAGGAATTAACACAAAATAATATTTCATAAAATACTAGCGGTCGCCCCAGATTTAGTTCCCGTGTCAAACTCTTCACTTTTTGTTGCGTAAGTTAAACCGTTTACGCAGCGTACGCAATTACCCAAAAAATACTCTCAGAAAGAATAACTCTTCCCTATTTATGCAATATTTTTCATTGGTGCTCGGCATAGTAGTGGTTATAGCGTGGACTTGAATACATCGAAACCTTCCTCATGAACCACTCTTATCTGTTAGTAAAATATCATGAAAATCCGTTCAGTAATATTAATTTACTGAACACACGCAACAGACGCAACTTGTGATTGTGTTTTTCTTATTTTGATGACGATATAAGGCAAGAACAAAGAAAAAATTAACACAAAATATACACACATTTAAACAAACACAATAAAGATATAAAACTATACACAGTCATATTTATTTCTCACAGAAACTTAATAATTGCAATTTTATGCAGAAGATACTATTTCGTAAATAGCAACTTTCGCAAATAATTGTCTAACCTCACACAATTTCAGTAAGTAACTGTTTCTGCCTTGCAATTTTTGAAATACTGCTAATAGTTAAAGTTCCTATTAAATACCTACACCACATTTACACTTTGATTAGTGGTTGTGCGTTTTCACATTGCACGATATCGTGACGATATCGTCTATAATATCGCGAGTACATCGTAAGTAGCAGCAGTAACTTTAAGGTATCGTGCACGATATTGTGGACGATATCGTGTGTCGTTATTGTGCAATGTAAAAACGCCCTTTAAACCAGAGCGTCAAGTCTTCACCCATTGAGCAGTAGGCTAAGCTGTTATGCTGGTTTTAAGTAACTGACTGCTGGTGGCGTGGCATTACATCGTTCGATTTTGGCACCGGAGTCGGAGTTCGCTTCCCGGTCGGGACAAACTGATCCGCAAATGTTTGTATTAGTAGTCTAGGTGTTTTCTATGTATGAGGTACATATATAATTATTTGTATCAGTTACTTAGTACTCATATACAGTACATACTAGCTGAGCCCGCAAACGTTATTTTGCAAAAAAATATTAAGGGGTCAAACCGATGTACCTCCTAACGGACGAATGGGCAAATAAACCCAGTCCCCGGATACGGCAATATTTCGTGGAGCTTAACGAAGTGGCTGACGAAATGTTGGGCGTAATAAGAGCCTCTTTCTAAACCTTCGGGGATAAGGATGTGATTTGTGTGTGTCTCGACCAAATTCTGAAACGTCACTCAAATATTTAGGGGCTGTTTAAATGCTTGATGATAGTTATTCATCATTGACCATAAACTATTGTCTTGTTTTCAGACCCAAGGATTCGTTTTGCAGTTGAATTGTGATCCATCAGAACTCAAAGAACGTTTCCTGAACTGTATGAAACAACTTGACGAGTATATGTATTTGATAACGGACTTTAATCTGGCTATATCGAAAATTGGTAAGTTCACCATAGATTAAAGAATATCATAGTAGTTCAACTGCCCAATCCCATTCCCCAATACAATGGGGTCGTTCTAACGCTGACTCATACTACAGCTTGTTTCCTAGCGACCCTGTTTTATCTTCTTTGCCTAACCTGTCGGGACAGGCAGTATGTAATGCCGTCTTTAGCCAGTATAGGAGGCGAGCTTTTTGTCTCTGACCGGGACTTTTATGGCGACGGGCGTACTGGAAGCTGCAGCTTGGGCAGGTCTGCCACAAGGTGAGCTGATAACATCGCAAAGCGCAGGAAGGCAGCACAAGGCTGAATGTTGTGCCGATTGTTGTGGGAGGCCCAGCAATGGGCGTCTGGCTGATGATAATGATAAAACCTTAAGTTGTGTATGTCAAGCAGCAGATGATGAAACAACCCTCCCTAAGATTTTGTTGGGGGTCTTAGCCTGTGTTTTTATAAATTTTCAGACGAAAGCGGTTCGATAGAATACGCACCAGTCCATGATACGCCGTTCCGCATTCAGCCACAGCCACACCATGAGCCTTTCAACCTTATAGACGCCCTTAGCGAGCCAACCCCTTCGTCTTCCACCTCCTGTCCTAACCACTGCCCTCCGGAAAAGCCCAAGAGGGTGAAAGTGCCCAAAGAACAGCAGCTAATCGTCTTCTCTAGTGCCAGTTCCTCGGAAGAGACCATGCCACAAGGAAAACGAGGAGTTTCAGTTAAGGAAGTGCAGTGTGAATTGGGAGAGGAGCTTAGGAATGTTAAGTTGGAAGGTAAGGC
This sequence comes from Nudaria mundana, assembly GCA_963556515.1. Lineage (NCBI taxonomy): Eukaryota > Metazoa > Arthropoda > Insecta > Lepidoptera > Erebidae > Nudaria > Nudaria mundana. The sequence continues at coordinate 18,621,798 of OY748294.1, forward strand.
TGTTACAACTGTAACTAATACTGTGCAAGCTAAATAATAATTATGATAGGAATGACTGCTTCGGTGACGTGGCCGGTAGTTTATACGCTTTCGACGCGGGAGTTTGCCCACATTTTGTGTAGCACACAAGGATATAGCATAGACATGACCAGAGACCGGATTATATATATAACATGAAAAATGCTGGAAATATGCACGAAAATGCTTAAAATATGCCAAATCAAATGATAAATTGTAGAAACGAAACAAAAGTAATGGTAATTTTGAAGATTTTTTTATTTCAAAATCAGCATACAATTAGTAAAGTATCATTTGATCGGCAATATAGGTACAGTAACGTTAAGTAAATGATTGAATCCAACCAGAGAGGGAGAGAACAGAAGATCACACAATCATCACAAAAAGTTACTAAAATAATAAGTAATTTTAATGTCATGTAACGTTACTGTATCTATACTGCCCATCAAATGTGACTCTGGTCGGATTCACACTTTTATTCATTTGCATTTCGGAACGCGAGGTGAGTGTACTGTACTCGGAAAAATTATGTAAATCGATAACATGCATCATAATTAATTATCTTAGGTGAAATATGCCACTACCGCTGAGAGTGGCTTAAATATGCAAATATGGAGATGCATATAATCTGGTCTCTAGACCAGAACGTCGACCACGAACGTCTCTAGACGAAAGATTTAGAAATCATTTTACAACACGTTGACCAAAAACGGGATCTTACATATTATACATTATGAATTTAGTGAAAACTTGTTTATTTGATATTACAAATAGAAACTTACAATTTTATTAATGTGTATATGTTACCGTAAGATCCCGTTTTAAGTTACAACGCGTTGTAACTGAAACCACGCGTTGTAACTAGTAACAACACGTTGTTACTAGGCATTAGATCTGTTCTTAAATTTTGATATCAGTTAAAACTATTATTACCGCATTATCCTAGGAATAAAAACAAAAAAAAATCACCATTCCCTAAAACGCGTTTTGTCTAGTGATAACTACTACTAGTTATACCAGCGAACTCTGTATCGCCTCAAATATAAAAACAAAAAAAAAAAATTCATGCAAATGTACCTATGTATTATTAATTATAATTGAAAAACGCGACGGACGGACAGACAGACAGACAAATTGTCGTATTAAAAATATAGATACTCTTTCCATTCGTTTATTTTCTTTTTGACAGTACGATTTGACTTTCAATAAGGATCTTTAGAATAACAAAGTGCGAAGGTCTAAATCTTCTTCCGAGATCATCTTATTCTTAGGGCATTTATATGTGCAGTAGAACCCCACGTCTTTATGCACTGCTTATTTTAGAAGGTATTTTATTTAGCCCTCAAGGCTTGCTAAGCCTCTTCTGACCAGATGCCCAGCCAGGGTAGTGGTTATACCGCCACTGACTCGGTCGCCAGAGCCTCGTCTGCTCTAGCAGGGAGCACCACGAGACCTAATTGGCCCCGCCGCGTAGGTGAGGTTGACAATAGGGTTTGGTGTGTGTCTGTTGTTTCCACTCTCCATTCTCCCCCTTACTCCCCATTGTCTAAATGAAATACTTTACTAATTTTAGTATTTCATTTTAATAGACCTTTCGCACGTTGTTATGAAGATCATTATTGAAAGTCAAATCGAAATTTGATCGGGTCGGCTACAAAGCAAAATGACTACCCACAATTTAATAAGACTGGAGAGCAAATCGTCCACATTTTAAAATGTAAATAAAAAATGTTTTATTGACGTCTTGCGAAAATGTCTAACCAGCATATTGACTACGAAGCAAACCGTCCACAATACATAACTATTGTTGAATGACAATCGACAATCAAAAACAGTGTGGAATAGGACTAATTACACCTAACTACCTACTACATAATGCTTTAAGGGTAATGTAAGGGCCCTTCAGTGGGCTGATATGATGATGATGATGATGACTTAACAAGAGGGCAAGATAGGAAGATGTGTGAAACAAATCCATTCATTGTAGTAATAGATAATTTCATTTAAATATTAAATACTTTTTGAACATAACAGCCTACTTATTTAATAAGATTCACAAAAAAGAAACATTTTATTTACTAATAAAATTAACAAAAACAAAATAGGCAATAAGTAAGTAATTTAAAAGAATGCAACATTTTAGTCAACACATAACTTATTTATTAAATAACCTTTTTTATTAGCCCTAACATAATGCATCATGAACGATTTGTCTACAGGCAGTTTTCAATTATAGGCTACTTGACTTATGGACATAAATAAATTGTGGACGATTTGCTCCCAGGACAACCTCTTCATGTGGTCAACATTGTTTACATAGACCTTTTGCTTGAGAAGACAAAAGCACATATGAACATTTTGCTTTGTTGTCGATCCGATCCTAATACGTCAAATCGTACTGTCAAAAAGAAAATAAACGAATGGACAGAGTATAGTATTTGTTCTTACTAGTTACAACTAATTCTTACTAGCACAGTCGAATGATCTTACAGTCGGCCGACGAAGCCGTCTAGACAGGTCAATCGTGCGGGGGGGTTGCGGGGCGAGACGCGCGAGGAAAAGTACCAACCTTCGAACGAAATTTTGTTAGAAGCTTGGTACGGTTTTTCAGGCTGTCGCATTCACGAACGTTTGCTATAATTATATTTTTATTATATTATATATTACTAGCAACCCTTAGCGCAAACTGCGCAAGTAATAATTTTTTTTTTACTTTTTGTCAAATTTCTAATCTTATCGCACCACTTGAGACCACGACCTTTCCAACGGTGTGCCACACTTGACTGTGCGACTCTTAGTTTAGGAGGAGAAGCGGCTTCACTGGCGTATTATATATATATAGATGTTGGGTATCGTTTAAGGGACATTTTGATAGATAACACAACGACATTGAACATTTCATAATTATTATAAACACGGGTTCGTACAGCAGCCTACTCGCTTACGAAGAGACTCCAAACAACTCGAAACTATACGGTACACTGTATATAACCACGTGAGTAACCCGTGTTTATAATAATTAGGATTTCGATGTTCTAACTGGTAATACATTCCTTATAGAAAATAGCAACCTTCCAGCGCAAGCCATGTTGGAGACGGACCACAGTTATAACGCAACCATCATGCACATCGACGGAGCTTTCTTCTGGGTCATCACCGACGACCCCGAGGAAGTAAAGAAGTTAGTACAGATTTTTGTAATTAGGCGTTCAAGTCTAGAGTTATTCTTTCGAAGGTGTGAAGGGTTAGGTTGAACGAAAGAAAGATTGACATGGTATTTAGAAGTAGTGTTAGTAAGAACCTAGGTATGATTATCAGATCTCTTGATCCCATAACATTTTAGCTTACTTAGATGGCACGAATGGCTGAATTTCGATATGTTTCGTGAAGTGACTTCCATTCCACCTGTCCTCCACAGCCCATTGGCGATATCGAAGTTAGCCAACTTGGATTTTTAGGTCTCTAACTACCCGTAACGACTGCTTTAGATGTTCGTATGAGACCGGGACCGACTGCTGTGACACAAAGTGGTCTCAGTGTTTTAGGAAACTAGTTATACCGGCGAACTTTGTATCGCCTCAAATATTGAAAAAAAAAAAAAAAACCTTCCCTAAACTTCTACGAATATTTTAATATTTCATGCAAATGTATGTATTATTAATTATAATTGAAAAACGCGACGGACGGACAGACAGACAAATTGTCGTATTAAATATATAGATGGTCGCCCATCCTAAGATCAACCTGGAAACCTAGTGATTACTTAACCTTTGCAATGTGTTATATAGGTTTATCTTGTAGTTAATCAAGAATATTTCGTTTCCAGTCTAATGCTGGAGATGACACAGTACTACACAGACAACCACAAGGCAATAAGTCCTAAAGAAGTTAAAGCGCTCACATGTTGTGCGTTCTATGACGAAGAGAGTGCTTGTTTTTATAGAGGACTGTTCTTGAAACTAACGGAGGTACGTGTGTGACTTTTTAATTTTGTATCTTTGAATATGGTAGCCGGGGTTTCAGCCTCATTGTACAATACTAGGAGTATATTACATGAAGGGAAAATATGTTTGTTTTGTTGCTAAAACTGTGTTTATTTAAGCTATTTCGTTCGCGTATATTTGATAAAATAAATTAACTAGGTACATACCTACTCTCATGAAAAATTCGAATTTTGATTTTAAAAGTAATTATATAAAGCCTATGATTATGTCACCAGTTATATTAATAAATTAAAAAGTTATTTTATGATACAGATTTTATATGAGATTTTCTTCAAATAAGTATCATGAAGTAACTTTTTAATCATTATAGCACAGTCAACAAGCAATAACAGGCTAAAGTCTGTCGACCATACCGCCAAGTTGTGTTTTGCCGCCGATAGATAACTTATACAATCGATATCTAAATAGAAATAGTGTAATTTTTTCTTCCAAAAGTCCCGGTTCGATTCCCGAGCTGATTACAAGTTTTTTTTTAATCTTCGAATGCAGTTTTTATTTTAACTAAAATTTATGACATGGTTCCCAAGAACAGATCTTCATATTTCTTATAGTTTCAGACTTTCCCACTCTGTCCCATTTGAATGTTACAACCTGTATAGTATAAATAATGATGTGTGTTATTCCTGGTACCACACCAGGGCGACAACACCGTAGCGGAGATGTACGTAGTAGACACGGGCGAGATGCGCTCGACTCCTATCGAGTACGTGCAGCCCTTGTACCCGCGATTCTGCGACAAAGCGCCGTACGCCCGGTGCTGCCATCTAGCCGGGGTGAGTCGTACTTTTAGAGTTTTCGAAACGAAAATCTCTTATACAACAGTAATGTCCGTCCGTCCGTGAACAACTTTCAACTCGAGAACGGTAAGAGCTAGAGACTCAGTGTAAACGCCAATGGACTTAGCATAGTCGTCAAGGTCAAGGTCCAAACGAGGTCAAATCGAGAACGGTAATAGTTAAAGACTCAAGACCAGCTGCAATCAACTCAGCATGGTCAAGGACCTCTAAAATGAACTTGACCTTTGACCTCTGATCTCAAGGTCAAGGTCAAATCGAGAACGGTAATAGAGACGGATCAAGACCAGCTGAAATCAACTCAGCATGGTAAAAGACCTCTAAAATGATGTTGAACTTCATGTCATGTGACATTTTTTAGATTTTATGAAAAAACTTTCGAAAACTCTAAAATATATGGCTAATTTTTGCCATATTTTTAACTTGTTTAACCGCATTCCAATTATCCATCCAGAAATTCGCAAGTGGTCGGTAGTGTATCGGCTTTCGACTCCGGAGTCTCGAGTTCGATTCCCGGGTCGAATCAAATATTTGTGTGATCCACTAATGTTTGTTTCGGAGTTTGGGTGTTTTCTATGCATATTATGTATGTATTTAGAAATTTATATGTATATTTATCAGATGTCTAGATCCCATAGCACAAGCTTAGTTTGGGCTAGATGACGTTGTTTCAGAATGTCCAAAAAATAGCAAAACAATTATTATAATATGATGATTATTATGTAGGTATTTAATTGTTGATCAGTTCCTTCGTTCCAACGTGGCAACACAGCCAGCATTCTGGGAACCTTCCCAGTCGGCAATGACGCGGAGGATTTTTTAAACGATATTTTGTATTTACATATTATTTTTAGTATATAATTATGTATATTGTAATTCTTATTGTAAATAATTATCTGTTGCAAGTTCGTTCAGTGAATGGATCATTTATTTATGACAGGTGGATATGATGAGCTATCACAACAAAGACCTGATGGATAAACAAGAGCAATTCATGAAAGGATTCGTGGGTTCTCAGTGTACCATCGAAGTTGATGACAAGTATATTATGGTTTTTCATTAATAACTAGCACACACACACACACACATATCACGGTTATATCCCCGAAGGGGTAGGCAGAGGTGTATTACACACCCACAATTTGCCAGTATTTTAGTAACACGGGGCAAGCCTATTGCCGTCACTATATTTATAATGGGTTATATCCCACGGTCTAATGAATTTAATAAAAAATAGCAGCTATATTGTAATTTTGAAAAATTGAAACCGATGCGATGAAATGTTGATGAGAGGCAATAAAATCTATGCTAAACATAAGCTATGGCACAGCCATTAAAGTCCTGGGCGTCTCGGATTATCTAGCTCTCGGAATAACTAGCAGACGCTGCATCAAAATCTGTTATGTAGTTTTAAAGATATTAGCATACATAGAGACGGTCAGACAGCGGGAGGTGTTTTATAGTTTGTGATTGGAGTGATATAAAGGATCAAGTCATTTATTATGTGGTTCAGTGGTTAGTGACACTGCCTAAAGCTATTGGTCTCTGAGGTCGGTTCGAATCCCACCCAGGACAAAACTTTGATCAGTTGTCCTCCTTAGGGATTATTTTAGGCTAGATGGCGATGTGATTAGATCAAAAATACCCTCGACCGCCGTTTTTGAAGCACTGATCGGTAATCTAGGTATTTTTGATCTAAGGCACTGTGTAAATTAATATGTCAAAGTCTTTATTTTGAACTGACTTCAAAAAAGAAGGAGGCTCTCAATTCAACGGTATATATTTGTTTATGTTTGTTACAGACTGTCGAATGTGTGAACCGATTTTGATTTTTTTTTTATTTGGAAGCTACCGCAGTTTTTGTGTTATACGTGTTGTATTTTTTTTTAATCAGTACTTCGGAGTCATTGGGTGTGTACGTAATTCTGGAGACCGGTGAAACACTCAATAATATCATCTTGAAGCGGAAACTAGCGCGTCCAAGTGAGTATTACTGAAACCGAAAATATTGTCGCAATTTTTACAAGTTACGTGGGTACGTGGAGTGGCATTGAATTCGAAATGGCCAATTTAGGTAATAAATGTAAATAATTAAATATTTTATATCATTCTATTTTCTTTGGGAAGCTTACGGCTAATTTCACAAAGTAGGTCCAAATGCGGTCAGATATATGCCAATTATAAACCTCCACATACAGTTACATACAACATAATAACCTTACTTAAATACATATGAAAATTATACATAAAGTAGTTTTAATTACCTAACTTAACTAAAGAAGGAGTTCGGTTACACTGGAAAGGAATTTTTATTTGGGTAGTGCTACAATTAAACAAATCAACTTGCTCATTGAGGTTCAATTTGTTGAAAAGACGGCACACTCTAAGTAGAAAGCTATTACGTCTGTAATTGGTGCGATAAAATGGACTGTACCTATATTATGAAAACGTGACACGTGCTTGCCACGTCACTCATAACTGTCAAACCAAACCACACTTGTGTTGTGACACGACCTTGTCACTTACGTCAATTTTAAGTCTGTGTCCATCAGGACCACAGATATGTTATATTTTTCTTTGTGGAACGTTGAGTGTTAAGTTGTGATACAACAATAAAAAATATTCTTTCTTTTCTTCTTTGTTTCATATTTACATCATCTTTCTTTTACATACAGAAGTCTTTACCAATTATACTACTGTTAATAAATGTTGATTTCTGTGCCATATGTCACTAATATGTAACTCACGTTGGCTAATTGCGAGCACTTTGTGAGATCTAATACTAAGCACTCGTGTGATAAAATGGGGAATACATCGCAGGCTACTGAGACTTGCAACTCAGTTGTAGGTTTAAGGTGGCTACTTTGCGACTAGTCAGTGCTCACATTCACCAAACGACATGTTCCCCCCTATACCAAGACATATTTGGTAAGATCGTAACAACAAGTTATAAATAGCATAGAAACTTCCTTTTTCTATCCTCCTTGCTCTTGGCCACGTTGAGTCAGGCAGCAGTTACAACATTTCACCAAAATATTCCCGCCAACCGCGACATTTGTTTATAATTTTTTTTTAATAACAGTCGACAAGCAACAGTCCGTGTCACCGGAGCCACAACACGCGCGTACAAAGTATGTGCCACCGCTGTCGGTAGACAGCGATCAAGATATATTGGACTGTCCCGAATATGACGATCCTGTAGAAGCTGTCACGGTGCGTAGACATACATAGCTTATTAAGGCTGAGACGAATTAAAAATATTTAAGCCGCGCACGATGACAGTGAGATGTAACATTGTCACAATAACCGCTTCATGAAGTCATCAATTGCTAAAAAGTATTGATAACGTTTATTTATCTACTGATAACGTTTATTGTGCCTCGGAGAGCACGTTAAGCCGTCGGTCCCGGTTGTCATACATGGGTTAGGGGTAGTTAAATCAAAAATCCTGGCGGTCTAACTACAGAACTTCTATATCGCCCATGGGTTGTGAAGGTCAGGTGGCAGTCGCTTCACGAAAAATAACGAAGTTCAGCCGAATCGTAGTTAGACTGGAAAGCCGACCCCAACTGAGTTGGGAAAAGGCTCGGTGAATGATGAACGTTTATAGTGACAAGGTTCCATCCCACTGTCATCGTGCGCGGCTTATAAACAAAGTTTCGGGGGTTTAAAACTTTCTTTTTGTAATTACTTATTCAAATCGCTGTCGTCTGTATAAGACAAGTATGATTCGTTGGATCAGTTCGAATCACACGTATTAATGACAGAAGTATCAAATGTTGACAACTACGGTACTAAATGTTTACCTGTACCACGAAACACGCAACGACAGCTCTCGTCGACCAACTTACGTCATTACTGGGTACGAGTGATAAGGACAGAGATAATAATCTGTCGCTATCGCAATGTAACTCAGTAACGTTCCGTTTGTTTACAAAAAAACATATAAAACTAGGTCGTTGTTGAAATCGGTAAAGTATTGACAGAGATCTCGCATAAGAAAGGATTGAACTTTCTTGCACCATGAGAGCTTCGCTCGCTACGCTCTAATAAAATCACGCCTCTTTCCTCGAAGGGGTAAGCAGAGCCTCCTGTTATATACGCATACTTATTGCCGTTATAGGTGGTAAGCCTATTGCCGGTTATCGGAAACTTTTATGTTCATCAGAGCCTCGTCTATTGATCGGCTCCACTTGCAGTTGAAGTTGGCTCAAGCCATTGCTTCCCCTAATTCCTAATAATAAGCTGTTTTTAGAGTTTTCGAAACGAAAATTTGATCTCAAGGTCAAGGTCAAAACGAGGTGAAATCGAGAACGGTAATAGTTAGAGACTCAAGACCAGCTGCAATCAACTTAGCATGGTCTAAGACCTCTAAAATGAACTTGACCTTTGACCTCTGATGTCAAGGTCAAATCGAGAACGGTAATAGTTAGAGACTCAAGAGCAGCTGCAATTAAATCAGCATGGTCAAATGAGGTTGAACTTCATGTCATGTGACATTTTTTAGATTTTATGAAAAAACTTTCGAAAACTAAAATATATTGGCAAATTTTTGCCATATTTTTAATTTGTTTATGTTTATTTAGGGTCATAAGTACCGTGACGAAATGGACATCTGCAAACACTACAAGGGTGGTCCGGATAAGACATGTTTTAAAGGGAATAGGTGTACAAAGAAACATATACTCAAAAATCCTGGTAAGTATTTAGACTTAGCAATTAAATAGCGATCTATCAAAACATAGAAAGTACAAAATAAAATCGCTTTCGTTCCCTATGTATGCTTAGATCTTTAAAACCCCTACTTACCCATGGTACTACCAATGGTACTACTGGTAGTACCATGGGGATTATTTTTTGCCCGTCGTACTACTACTCCGTCTGGTAGTACCACAGGAGATGTTGCATTACCCCTGGGACTACTTATCCAGATAATCCATTTAACATAATATACATATTACAAACGTATTCGAATTGAAATTAAATCTCAACTGCCAACTTTTCCTCCAATTTACTTTAACTGCGACTTTGAGCTTGCAACAATAAATGCAATTTTAGCTAATTTTCCTACGGTGCACCATCCATATTGATTGATGATATTCAATTCACATTTCAATTCTTTCCCCTTTTTCCAAATACACCTATACCAATGATAGCAACAGCCAATTATATGAACTGTAGGAAAATTAGCTAAAATTGCATTTATTGTTGCAAGCTCAAAGTCGCAGTTAAAGTAAATTGGAGGAAAAGTTGGCAGTTGAGATTTAATTTTAATTCGAATACGTTTGTAATATGTATATTATGTTAAATGGATTATCTGGATAAGTAGTACCAGGGGTAATGCAACATCTCCTGTGGTACTTACTACCAGACGGAGTAGTAGTACGACGGGCAAAAAATAATCCCCATGGTACTACCAGTAGTACCATTGGTAGTACCATGGGTAAGTAGGGTTTAAAACTGCGCAACGGATTTTTGACGTTCTCAAGGTTTTTAAGTATCTGTCAAGCGGGCGTTCTCTAGTCCTATATATAAATAAAAATGAATTGCTGTTCGTTTGTCTCGCTATAACTCAATAAAGGCTGGATCGATTTGGCTTGCATTTGATCTTGAAACTTTGATTTGAAGATTTTGATTAAATGGAAGTGGTAAGAAGTTCTCCGGGACAGCTAGTGAAATAATATAAAAGTCTTCAACTGTGTTAGGTCATTTGAGCCGAGAATGCCTCCTAAAACTGACGATGGTTCAAAGCCAGCATGAAACTTTCATTTTTGTATTTCCAGATATTCAATATTTGTTTTTTTTAGATGGATGGACAAGAGATCGTGTAGAAGTGCCAGCTAAATGCAAATCTGTGCCATTGCCGGCGCCTGGCACTTGGCACAAAGTGACAGTGACATACGTGTGCCACTACGACAGGGTTTATGTGCACTTCTTGAAGGAGAAAGAAAAAGGTATATGTCATTTTTTTGAGTATATTAAATAGTCTGAAATACCCTTTACATGTGTCTATTATTGTCATTGAATTTTGACTGCTTCGGTGGCGTGGTCGGTCTTTAGACCCAGGAGTCTCCGGGTTCGATTCCCTGGTCGAATCAAATATTTGTGTGATCCACAAATGTTTTTTTTCGGAGTTTGGGTGTTTTCTATGTATATTATGTATGTATTTAGAAATATATAAGTATGTTTATCAGTGGTCAAGATCCCATAGCACAAGCTTATAGCTTAGTTTGGGCTAGATGACGTTGTGTGAGAATATCCGAAATATTTATATGTATTCAAAAGGAGCACTGTCTCCCATGATATTATGACACGCACATGGCTGGTTTGCTTTATGGTGGGGGCTGGGAGGGTAAAAATCTGAATAATAAATAATATAATATTTAACATATAACATAGCATATAATCAATATTGTACGTATTTGACAGAAGAGCCACCACCACGGTTCGGTCTAATTCTGCCTCCGACTTCTCTCACATCGCTGGTACAAGACATGAACAGTCCGGCAGCAAGGATCGCATACAAACCACTCACGGTATGTTTATACATATAGACAGACAGACATACATCATGCCTAAATCCCCTAAGGGTTAGGCAGAGGTGCATTGCACTACACATTGCCAGTAATGCTTTAGGACTACGAAGATTCTATTCAGACACATTGCAAAGGTTAAGCTACATCGTGTGAGGCCGGTCTCAGGATGGGTGACAATTTCTTAAGACATTGAGACCCCTCCGTGCCTCGGAGAGCACGTTAAACCTTAGGTCTCAGTTGTCATACAAATATCTATGACAGTCGTTAGGGGTAGTTGGAGCCCTAAATCAAAAATCCTAGCGGTCTAACTACAGAACTTCGATATCGCCCATGGGTTGTGGAGGTCAGATGGCAGTCGCTTCACGGAAAATATCGAAGTTCAGCCGAATCGCAGTTAGACTGGAAAACTCATCAAAAGGCTCGGTGGATGATGACATTCTATTCAGTTGTATGTAACACGTGTCCTGGCTGTTGGAGTTTTTGGTTGGATTTACACAGACTTCTTACATTCAAAGATACCTATAGCCGTGCTGTATATCTGTAATTTATTGAAAAACTGTTAATTTAGAATTTCAAACAGACAGTTAAAATTTATTTATCTGTGTACATAATTTTACAATATGAATCACAAATACTATAAGGCTGAACTCGAACCCGCTCGATTTATACTGATCTCTTTCCAGGAGGAACGTTCTACCAACTGACCAAAACACCACTAAACAGCCCTAGACATCTAAATTTGGGATCACATTGTGTTAATATCGCGACTAAAGGCGTCTATACAGCGCCATCTACCGGTAGTTGAGGAACTAACAACTATGGTAGGCTGTGCATAATGTTGTAATTACGTTTAGATACAGCTAGAGGGCTCTGATGTCAATCAATTTATTGACAATGAATTGACCAAGACTATAGTTTTAGTTTTCGAAACGAAAATTTCTTATACAACAGTAATGTCCGTTCGTCCGTCCGTGAACAACTTTCAACTCGAGAACGGTAAGAGCTAGAGACTCAGTGTAAACGCGACTTCGCAGTCCAAAACCCCCCAAAATGAACTTGATCTTTGTCCGCTGATCTCAAGGTCAAGGTCAAAACGAGGTTAAATCGAGAACGGTAATAGTTAGACTCAAGACCAGCTGCAATCAACTCAGATAGGTCAAAGACCTCTAAAATAAACTTGACCTTTGACCTCTGATCTCAAGGTCAAGGTCAAAACGAGGTCAAATCGAGAACGGTAATAGAGACTCAAGACCAGCTGCAATCAACTCAGCATGGTCAAAGATCTCTAAAATGATGTTGAACTTCCTGTCATGTGACATTTTTTTAGATTTTATGAAAAAACTTTCGAAAACTCTAAAATAAATGGCAAATTTTTGCCATGTTTTTAACTTGTAGTGATTCATATTGTAAAATTATATAAGAAAAAGTTAGCATAATTATGTACTTCATTGCTTATAAATATATATTAATCGTTGTACAGATGGCGCCGGCTTTAGGAGAGCTAGTGGCAGCTTTGTACCCTCCTGACGAAAACTGGTATCGCGCCAGAGTTATGACCATCACACGTGCCGACCAGAGCGTTGAGGTAATCATTTATACAACGTGTTTCATATTAGTGTGGTCATATTTGACCCTCGTTACACATGCGCGTTGAGTTAACTATACGCACGGACAAAATTGCAAATACAAGTTTAGTTAAAACTTTTGAGGTGTCATGTAAATTTAATTGATTTGTTCATTTAATCGATATTTTATAAACCCAACACTACCTAGGGTCAAATTTATTCGTAAGGTTCAGTCCTCTTCGATGAATCGTAAACAACTCTTATTTCATATGCTCCTGGTACAGAATACTATTTTGTAGTAATGATAGGTTGTGGACTTTAAAACAACAAAAACTAACCGATTTCATTGTGCATGTCATCCTGGTAGATAGGTAGGTACCGTGTTCCACAATAAACACAACTAACTCACTAATATCACGATACTTAGATAAACATTAAAGAATTTAATAAAAAATACACTTCCTACCTCTAATAAACACAAAACTAAAAAGTAGGTACTAAAGTAACGGCTCGAAATGTTCGCCGCCTTGATCAATGCACAGTTGGGTCCGTCGCATTATGCTGGCAGTTACATTACACAGCATGTCTGGAGTTACACTGCTAAATGCATCAAATATTTTAGACTCCATATCTTCACGCGTGAGACATACCGCACTGTACACTTTGTTTTTGACATAGCCCCACAAAAAAAAGTCAAGTGGTGTGAGATCCGGTGACCTCGGAGGCCAAGGTATGGGACCACCACGTCCGATCCACTGGTTAAACCGCTCATCTAAACACGCCCGTACATCTCTCGCATAATGTGCTGGCGCCCCGTCTTGCTGGTACATCATATTTGTGTACAATGTTACAGGCAAGTTTTCAAGTTCGGGTTCTAAGACGTTTCTAAGGAACGCGAGGTAATTTTCACCGTTTAGCGAACTCGGTAGCACGAAAGGACCAATTAAAATATCTCCGATTATTCCCGCCCAAATGTTAACACGCCACTGATGCTGAAAGTTGTTTTCTGCAGATGCGTGTGGGTTCTGATGAGTCCATACATGTTCGTTATGCTGGTTACTGATACCAGCACGAGTAAAAGAGGCTTCATCGGTCCATAAAATACGGTTCGCGAAACTAGGGGATCGTTGTGCATCCTCTCGGTACCACTGGCAAAAGTTGAGACGTGGTACGAAATCAGCCGGTGTCAGTTCTTGGGTGTGCCTGAAGTGGTACGGATGTTGACCATCTGCTTTTAGCACGCGCCATACTCTCAAATGATTCATTCCCAGAACAATTCCAGCGCGGCGAGTACTTGTTCTGGGATTGGATTGAAAATGCTCGAGAATACTTTCTTCTTGCTCTGGTGGCACAACAGATGGTCTGCCTTCTGAGCGGGAACCACGGAAAGAACCAGTGTCATGTAAACGGTTCACCATTTTTCGGAAGCACTCCACAGATGGTAACCGCCGCCGTTCACCTTCGAGTCTATTGTCCACAAATCTTTCTCGATAAAGGCGACGAGCTTCACGCAGACTGCCATCGGCTGCCCCGACGCAAAGTATCATTTCATAATATTCACTATTACTTAAATACGCCATGATCGATTAACACAGATTACTACGTACGCCTAATATCAAAGTTTGATGACAAGAAGATAGTGGTATTGGTGTCGTTGGACATAGAGGGAGCCTTCGACAGCGCATGGTGGCCTGCAATCGAGGTCCGGCTGGCAGAGGAAAAGTGTCCCATGAACCTGAGACGTGTGATGAGTAGTTATCTCAGAGAGAGAGCAGTGCGCGTCAGGTACGCCGGTGAGGAACATCGCAAGGAAACACATAAAGGGTGTGTACAAGGATCGATCAGTTGTTCCTTGTTGTGGAATCTGTTGCTGGACCCCCTCCTTAAGCAACTACAGGGCAGGATGGAATATGTCCTGGCATTTGCGGACGACATTGTCCTGGTCTTTGACGGGGATACGGCCCAGGAGATTGAACGACAGGCCAATGCCTCCCTCGGGCATGTTCAGGCGTGGGGCGTCGACCATAAGCTGAGGTTCGCACCGCATAAAACCAATGCGATGGTGATCACGCGAAAGCTTAAGTTCGACGAGCCACGCCTGAGCATGGGCGGGGTGGACATCAGTCTCACCACGCAGGTGAAACTCCTGGGCCTACTTATTGATCACAGACTGACATTCAACGCTCACGTCACCTACGTTTGTAGCAAGGCCATCAGCATTTACAAGAAGCTCGCGAGGACGGCCCGGATCGGCTGGGGATTACATCCCGAGGTGATTCGGGTCATCTACACCGCTGCTGTTGAACCGACAATCTTGTATGCTGCCAGTGCGTGGCGTCCGGCGGTCGACAAACTTGGAGTCCGGAAACAGATGAACGTGGTTCAGCGAGTTTTTGCCCAGAAGCTGTGTAAGGCTTATCGCACGGTCTCCCTGCACTCTGCCCTGGTTCTATCGGGCATCCTTCCTCTGGACCTCAGAGTTCGTGAGGTGGCCTCGTTATACGAGGCCAAGAGGGGGATGCCACGGCCAGAGCCTGAGTGCATGGAGGTCGAGCGAATGGCCCCAGCTTCTGGTGCCCCGCACCCCGCTGAGCGTTTATGCCTGGAGTTCGGCAGCCTGGTAGACGAGGAACAATACAACGAAGCCAATCACTTCCAGGCACGCATCTTTACGGATGGGAGCAAAATTGAGGGCCGGGTCGGTGCAGCACTATCCTTGTGGAATAGTGCGGCCGAAACGAAGGCCCTCAAGTTTGCTCTTCCATCCTACTGCACCGTCTACCAGGCGGAACTTCTGGCGCTCAGCAAGGCGGTTGGCGTGTACGTGCACGTTCGGAATATTCAGCGACAGCAGGGCGGCTCTCTCGGCAGTCGTCAACGACGACTCGCCCCACCCCTTGGCGGTCGAAGCCCGTAACGGCATCCGTCTCTGCAGGGCGGAAGGCAAGAGCGTATCCCTGTTCTGGGTGAAGGCTCACGCTGGGTTGGTGGGAAACGAGAGAGCTGACGAACTGGCGAGATCAGCCGCACTGCGTCTGAAAAAGGCTCCGGACTACCACAAGTGCCCAGTCTCATTCGTCAAGCGACTCCTACGACAGCAGTCGCTTGACGAATGGAACGTGAGATACACCGAGGGCACGACCGCCTCCGTCACCCGGATGTTTTTCCCGAGCGTGGTGGCTGCATACAAGTTTGTCCGTAAGGTGGTTGCTGATGGCGCTACAACACAGCTTCAGACGGGGCACGGTGGGTTCGCCCACTACTTAACTCGGTTCAAGTGTAGGGAGGACCCATCGTGCGCCTGTGAATCGGGCGTGCCTGAGACAGTCCAGCACTTATTGTTTGACTGTCCCATACACGCCAGGGCGAGGTTGGATGTCAGTCTGCGAACAGGGTTGACGGTGGACCGGGACAGTGTTTGCGAGCTCATGACTGAGCATACTGGAGACTTTTTGGAGTACGGTCGAGGCATAGTTGGTATAGTAAAGGCGAGAAATGCAACAGTACCCCGGTAATATAAGATTATTGGCAAGCACTATGCGAGATAGGGGCCCACTGTACCAACTATGCCTAGAAGGAAGAGAGCAGCGCGGGAACTCCAGACTTCCCCCCTTCCCCTGAAAGAAGAAATAAATAGATATAAGAATCAAAGGAATGGAATAAAAGAGGGAAAATTTTCACTTAGGAAGGAAATATAAACAATAATATGTGAAGGAATTATATATAACAATAATGTAATAAATATCAAACAATAAATATAAAATAATAATTGATTTAAAAATACAATTAATTTAAAATATAAAATATTTATATATAGGAATGAATATTAATAGGTAGGAACACAAAAATATGACAATAAAATAAACATTATGACAAAAAATTATTTATTAATATGATTATATTATGATGAACATAAACGTCGCAAAACAAAATAAATTAATAAATCCACTCGTTCACGAGTGGACCACAACACTAACATCGAGACTAACGAATAAAATAGAATTAAAAAGGCTCCGCAAAGTTGAAAGAGCGGAGGTGCGTCGTTGGAAAAAAAAAAAATATCAAAGTTTACTTGCAACTGAAAAGAAATTAGATAGTTGTAAGTGTTGCCCAAGTGCAATGTCTTATTTCCTTGAATTACGTCGTAATTTTGGTAAAAATCTAATAAAAGTACCAAGTAGGTACTTAGTTTTATTTATGAAAAAAAGCTAGTAGGTACCTAGTATAAAATAATTTAAGAGATAAATAATAACATAATTATTATTTACCATAAACACAGGATATTTCCCTAAGACCTATGAAATAAAATAAAATTGTTGAATGCCAGCGCGGCGTCGCTCGCATGATAGTATGCATGTAAATACATTTCGAAACCTACTTAAACCCATTTAAAAAAAAACCGCTTCAAGATCCGTTGCGTAGTTTTCAAGAACTAAACATACATTAGAACAGACGGAAAAAGCGACTTTCTTTATCCATGTAGTCTAAGATTAGTAATTTATTACCAATTGCTAAAATGAACAAATATCCAGCATAAAAAAAGCTAATAAAGTCCCCGTTTATGAAGAACATTGCGTTAACTTGCAACACCGGAATAATATGGGTTTTGCGGTAAAATTTACGTGTTGTGACGTGTACGTCTTTGATATATGCCGACATCGCTACTGATACCTAGTTTCTTCAAAGCAGCTCCAATCAAAAAAGTGGGCGGTTCGTAATTTTTAGGGGTCCTTAAGATACATATTAGTGAAACTGACACCAACACCTCCTACTTTTTCTGATATCCTCGTTCAACCATACAACTTGCCACTTTTAGCGATAATGTTTTATGAACTTTTATGCATCACATTATCATGACGAATCGAGAACCTAAGTACCTACTCTTTTTTAAAGTCGGTCAAAAATAACCAAATACCTTGCAGATCATTTACTTCATGGTAAATGAGTCGAAAGAGAGTTCACGATATGGTAGTGCAGTGACTGGCATCCACGATCTCTCTATCCCGAAACTGAATACCTACATACTACTATACCCACCAGCGTTCTCAACAGCTACAACATAAACTTCTACACAAACAGCAGTTGTATTTTAAATATCTGTGCGGAACCAATTTATAAAAAGTGTAAATTTAAGGAAGACAAGAACATAAATGTTTCTTCTCTTTTCTTCGACAGCAAATGCGTTGCTCCTGGTATTTGAGTAGGTTGACAACAAATTACGTGTGAGTTGTGACATTCACGACATTCACGTGATACATAAATTCATAGAAAAACTTCAAAAATAACTTTGAGTAGGCACTCTTTATTTTGACCCCAAGTTGTGATTCGGAAACTATTTTGTATGATAACTATTGATAAAGTAACTTTATCTGTTGGTTAAAATTTTGAGTAACAACGAGACTGTCCGAATCTATTTCACTGTTTGGCAAACCTACTTGAGGTCAAATCTAGAGTTCATTCTAATCATATGTTTATTTTGTAGTGCAGTCTTAGAGCTTCATTTCAATGAGCTATCGATAAAAAGGAAAATTTATCGACTACGTCATTATAAGTCAATATTTTATTAAATTAATTAAAGACCCCGCGCAATATATTATTTAGGCCCTACCCAATGCAACCTTGAGATATGACCACACTAATATGAAACACGTTGTATATTACTAGTGGTCGCCCGCGACTTCGTCCGCGTGATTATTGTTCCCGTCGCCGTATCTTTATAAATTGTAGCCTATGACATGGACTACAATTTATAAAGATACGGCGATTATACATCAGAATAACACATAGGCCATATGTGTTATTCTGATGTAAAGTTTCATCAAAATCCGTTCAGTAGTTTTTACGTGAAAGAGTAACAAACATCCATACATCCTTACAAACTTTCGCTTTTATAATATTAGTAGGATTACTAGCTGTTCCGGCGAACTGCGTTACGGTTTTAAACTCTTTAAAACATTAAATGGATATATACTAAACATGTATACAATGGCGCCACTTATCTCTAAAGAGATCTCTTCCAATGGGCCTAAGAGAGGAGATCATGATTGGAAACGGTACTGGTGTGTGCAGGTATATAAATTTACAAAAATACATACATACTAAGCTATATAAACATACATATTTCCTTGAACTTTTACGTTTCATTGAAGATCAAAATTAGGAAAATGGGTCTAGCCGTTCTCGAGTTTTAGCGAGACAAACGAACTGCGGATAAGAAAATAGATTAGATAGGTGGTAAAATTATGCTTTTTTTCCACCACGAAGTCGAGCTTTGTAAGAAAGTGCAGTTAGTAGAACACCTATGATAAAACCGGTCAGGTTTTTGATAACAAATCAGTAGAACTCCGGAGCTTCGAGTTCGATTCCCGGGTTCGAATCAAATATTTGTGTGTGTTTCGGAGTTTGGGTATTTTCTCTATGTATAAAAGTCCGAGACGCCTAGGTCAGATATATAAATATTGACATGGTATATCACCAGGTGATGTACGTAGACTACGGCACAGTACTCTGGGTGAAGGAGGACCAACTGCGGGTATTAGAGGCCCGGTACCTCCAGTTGCCGGCGCAGGCGGTCCGCTGCATGCTGGCCGGGGTTCGAGCCCGGTCGAGACATTCCCACCAATGGGCGGCCGCTAAACGTGCTCTAGCCGAACTGGTGCAGGATAAAACACTCGATGCTCATGTTGTGTAAGTATCTCATTCACTTCGTTCACTCTACTCGTTATTTTTCTTTTTAGGGTTCCGTAGTAAAAGTCTCAGAACCGGTTCCGGTCCCAAACGGTTAGTGCTACAATTATGAAACTTACTTAATCTCGCCATAAGTATTGTAATAAAAATAAATCTTTATTTTCTATTGCAAATAACTTTTACAATGTGTTAATTTAATACATAAATATAAAACAATTTAAAATATAAAAAGCTTATTCGAAGTGGTCTCCATTGGCGGCAATACAGCCCTTTTAACGTTGAGGACAGTTTTCAATAGAAGCACGCACTCTTTCCATGGGAAATTTCTTCACTGACAATCGTATGGATTGTTTTAGGGACTCCAAATTATCATGGCGTTTAGAGCAAGTCGTACTCTTTAAACTTGACCATCTATATATAGAAATGGTGAATGTAATTTTTGTCCCCCCTTAGCTCTCGAGAACTGCTTATGCTCCAATGATGGTTGACCCCTCTATGGATAGTCCTCGATCTGGAGGCAGGCCAAAAAATCGAAAATTTGACCTAGTCCTAAGGGGTCAAAAGTTATAGGCCAAAACCTATGGCGTGGTGTGGCGCGAAGCACCGCGCTAGACTCCGTACTAGTAAATCATAATCAGCGGGACTACACGACCAGTCTTCAGCTCTGATGAAGTCGGAAACGTTTGATTCCAACCAAGACTGAGTGGTCCCAGCAAGAAAAAAAAAATTCGGTACCTCCCTTACACGTAACATAATTCACGGAGCCTTTCCCCAACGCATTTGGGGTCGGCTTTCCAATCTAACTGCGATTCGGCTGAACTTCGATATTTTCCGTGAAGCGACTGCCATCTGACCTCCACAACCCATGGGCGATATCGAAGTTCTGTAGTTAGACCGCGAGGATTTATTATTGAGGGCTCCAACTACCCCTAACGACTGCCATAGATGTTCGTATGACAACCGGGACCGACGGCTTAACGTGCTCTCCGAGGCACGTAGGGGTCTCCAGTGTCTTAAGAAATGGCCACCCATCCTAAAATCTCTCCTACACGTAACGTCGGAATTATATTTTTATCCCGCGTCCCGGGAATCGATCACGGGCCTGAAGTTGTCGTTACTATCATTTCAAATATTAATTTCCAGCGCACGAGATTACGACGAGGTGACCGTGGAGCTACTTGACGACGAAGGGTACAGTATAGCTGAACAGTTGGCGGCACATAACATGGTAGATGTTGTAGAGTACAGCGTGGTTGATGACACTAACGTCACGCAGAAAGTTGTGGTACCATAGACTAGAAAAAAAAAAAAAAATTGCGTTTGGTTTTAGAACAAAATTCAAAAAGGTCGGACGTCTACGCATATACTTACGAACTCCCAATGACAGATTCTGATAAGCCAATGAGAGTTCACTCGCGAGAATCTCATTGGTAGATTTGTAAATCAGCCAATGACAGTTCGCAAGTCTATTGTCTATGCGTGGCTGTGAACAGAAAAAACATAGAAGCATAACTTAAGACAAATCTCTTAAAAAACGACCCCACGATATATTTTGTTTTCTGAACAACGATTACTATTACAAAATAATGATTGGTTCTATTGTCAATGTACGTTTCTGATTGGCTAGCAGCGCATAGCAACTATCTCATGATTAGCGCGGGCCGTCTATAAGAACCAAACTACACACTTTCAAGGCTAGATCTATGTTGGGTCATTTTCGAGCGCTGGTGATAGGCGTTTTCACATTGCACGATATCGTAAGTAGCAGCAGTAACTTTAAGGTAAGAATGTTAACGATCGTGTCGAACGATTATATATACGACGATATCGTGCAAACGCCCAATCTTCTATGTTTTTTTTTTTTTCGTTTTTCCGTTCACTGATGGTTGGACATTGTTAGGTGTGAACAAAGCTTAAGAAGTAAGTTATATTTACATATTATAAAAACGGTTAGAATTTAGGTTCGCATTACTGAATCGTAATTGGTGCTAGGTAAGGCATTATCTCATTCTAACACTAAATAGAGATTTTATTTAACATAACGTACCTCGAAATGTACAGATCAAAAGTATAATTAATATTAGTATATTTAACAAGATTATTTGTACTTTTAAATTGTACAAATCAAAAGTTAGACTTAGGTAAGATATATAAGTTAATCTACCATGAATAAATAATAGTTTTGACCAATTTTTGTAATTTAAATCACTATGACTACCTCGGTGGCACAATGGTACTATGTACGGACTGCCACGCTCGAGGTCTCTGGTTCGATTCCCTGGTCTGGTGGATAATGTATAATTCACTTTAGAATTTTACCCAGATAATTATCCCAGAGTCTGGAACTTTGGGCCCGGTAAATGGCAATAGGCTCGCCCGCTATTACATGGGACCTAACATAGCTGGCGAGATGTGGGTGTGTTTGCACACCTCTGCCTACCCCTTCGGGAAAAAGGCGTGATGCTATGTTTAAATCACTCAATTAGTATGTATAAAAATTTTTGACCGCTGTGAATATAGGTAAGAGTGGCACTAGTCGGTTTATTTGACATCAAAAAATTCAGTTAGTCGATTAGTCGTATATTTCTTAACATAATACTAAAAGCAAGATTATAATGGCCTCCTCTAATATTGGGCATGTCTAGGTTTTATTTATTTAGTTATGCGTCCAAACTGAAATCGTAGGTTTGTTATTTGACACTGGTTGTGCTAGGTTTGTAGTTAAATGTATTAAGATTTGAACTGAAGTGGAAACAAGTCCTAAATCCGTCTCGGTAGATTTTTTTTACTAAGCTGGGTATCTCTATGTAGAATAACGTGATATAGAATGTACATAAGTTTATTTTTACGTGGGTGGAAAGCTCTTAGCTATGTTCACACCGGTCTTAAAGTTTGGTAAAGAAGTATAACCTTTTAAACCATGAAAAATAATGAATTTGCGATGGTTGGTACTAAATTTAGGAGCAGTCTTCTAATTTATGTTAACTTTGGACTGTATTTGATCATAACTAAATAGATTGCACAATAAGACTGTATTTAAGTTATTATAAACTTTTAAAAACGTTTAAATATCAATATTTATCTGTAAAGGGTATGTTACCACGGCCGGTGCAACCTGTTCTAAACTGTTCGTGTTATTTTCAGTATACAGTCAAATATAAAGGTATTGTTTTTATCCAATAGCCAAAAGAGGCTAATGTTTTACTTAACGTATTACAAACATTTATCTTAACTAGAACAAAATATGTACTGAAAACAATTTTATAATTCGTCTAACTAAAGTTACAACAGATGTACAAAATCTATACAATGTACAAACCTTCATTTTCTGCGTCGCGAGAAATTCATACACACGATCGAGTGCGTTGGGTGACCATACTTTTATGGAGAAAACAGTACAATAGGCTTATAACTTTGTACATTTCATTATTTTTATTTCATTTTTAGACTTCTTACTATACTGACAAGTATACTATGTAAGAGAAGTCTTATAGTCCGGTCCTGTCCGTCTGTCCGCACTTTTCAACTCTAGAACTACAAGTGCTAGAAAGTTATGATTTGGCACATAGAATTTTGGTAACGAATAAACACCATAGCCGAAATAATTTCGATCGGGGGTCAAGTGGTTCCTGCGAACCATGGACCTAAAGTTTCTGAAATTCCCATAGAAAATGTATGGGTAAAAAATTCTATAAAATATTTTAATGTCGCAAAATTTTAGGCGAGTGAGAATATTTCAATTAATTTCATAAAAAAAATAAACAAAAATATTAAAATATTTTGCAACATTACGACATTTAAAAAAATGGAACTTTTTTAATTGTAATTCCATTGTAAAATTTTCAACTTTGATATTGATTTTAAGTATTTTAAAAAATTACGTAGATAAAGGTGAAAATGATTTTGCCTGCAGACATGTGATACACATAATAGTAAGAAGTCGTCTTATGCCTTCACTGCGATAGTGAAGGGCGCCTTGCTTGTTTATACCATATTTTGACGTGAAGATCTTGTTGGGGTGTCTGAGCTTAACCATAAACAAAAAACTCGTTGTATATTTTAATATCATTGGATTCTATCTATTTGTATTTAAGATCTTACAAAAGAGCTTACTTATTGTTCTAGGAGATTGTTGTAAAAAAGTATTAAATAGTGTTTTATGAACAAATTGTCAGCTTAAAGAGATACCACAAGTGATTTCAAAAGTTCAATAATTAGAAAAGTTTTAAAGCTGCAAATGCATTTGTTTTCTAATAATTCTAATTTATATGTTAGATAAATTTGTAGTCCTAGCTTGGTCTAACACCCGTATTCACAAACGACACTATGAGGCGCGCAAACTCTAATCGCTGCAAACACAATAGGTTGTAACAGCGCTTAGCGTTCGCGCGCGTCAAGTGTCTCTTGTGAATGCAGGTGTGAGTTTTGTACATAGTAATTTGTTTTTTTTTAAGAATGAGTAAAATAAAATGTAAATTGTTAATTTTTTCATTCGTGTAATTGTCCGTGCAATTGTCACACTGTTACTTTTTTACTATGGATATACCCAAGTATTTTATTTTGCCTTAAGCACTGTTCACACTACGCGGATGTCCGCGCATAGACAGTAGACTTACGAACTCTCATTGGCGGATTCTCAAAGCAGCCAATTAAAGTCCACTTAATCGCAATTGGTAGATTCAGGAATCGGCCTATAAGATTCGGAAGTCTACTGTCTAAGAGATTAATGTGAACAGCGCTTTAGTTTATGTCAAATACTATTTACTTTTTTTAAACAATTCGAAATAGCCTTAAGTATTTTATAATTCAGCCGCTGATAGCGAATAGTTCCTCAGCTCAACATTTAAATGTTGAACCTGCAGTTGATCTAAATCTATTGTCTATGTCTATGTTATAATTAAACATAAGTTTTATACTCTTAAGTATGTGACATTATGTGTTAATGAATACAATTACGAATTTCCATGTAATTGACATTGTGAAATCATATTTTTTGATTTTTAAGACGGACCAATTAGGTACATAGCTGTTATTTTTTTCTTTATTGAAATAAAATAATAATAAATGATTGTTTTTATTGCCTTTAGATCCCGTAAGCTATATATTATAGCAGTATATAGCTTAGTCCAATTTTCTTCTTTCAATTCTATACTAGCGGACACTCGCAATTTCGTTCGTGTTGATTTTTTTAATACGTTTCATAGCTTCGCTACTATTGGTTACGCGTAACCAATATAGAAGAAACTTAAAAACTAAAATTATATAAAAAGAAAGGATTTATTATCTTTCATCGATAAACGGACAGTAGTTTCCGAGCCGTCTCAGTGGCGCAGTGGTAAGTGTACGCGACTGCCGAGGTCGAATCAAATTATATGTGATTCACAAATTATTTATTTCGTAGTTTGAGTATTTTTTGTGTATATTTAGTACATATATAACCTATGTATTTAGAAAGATATAAGCGTCAAGTTGATCCGTGCCTCGGAGAGCTCGCTATGCCCTAGGTTGTCGTACGAACTTATATGACAGTCGTTAGGGGTAGTTGGAGCCCTAAATCAAAAATCCTCGCGGTCTAACTACAGAACTTCGATATCGCCCATGGGTTGTGGAGGTCAGATGGCAGTCGCTTCACGGAAAATATTGAAGTTCGGCTGCATCGTAGTTAGACTCGAACGAAAGCCGACCCCAATTGTTACACACTCACTGTTACACAATGTTAATTTGTATGTAGGTACGTATTAACTAACAAACCTATGTAGGTTTACAGGATATATTTATAGGCTGTAAAATGTATATAATGTCATCATTCACCGAGTCTTTTCCGAACTCAGTTGGGGTCGGCTTTCCAGTCTCATTGCGATTCGACTAAACTTCGATATTTTCCGTGAAGCGACTGCCATCTGACCTCCACAACCCATGGGCGATATCGAAGTTCTGTAGTTAGACCGGTCGGATTTTTGATTTAGGGCTCCAACAACCCCTAACGACTGCCATAGATGTTCGTATGACTACTGGGACCGACGCACGGCTTAACGTGCTCTCTATGTAATAATAAATAAAATAAAAAATTGGGTTGAGAAAAAGTTTCAGTGGATGATGTTTCTGAGAGCGCGTTCAGCCAAACAAACTCTTTAGCTCTATAATATTAGTAGACAAGCTGATAGGTATCTAACACCAATTCCCTTATTGGCCTCTCTTTAAAACCGATTTCCAAAAAAGGAGGAAGTTCTCAATTCGACTATTTTTTTTTAAATATTTTTGTTATCTCATATATTCGGACTGGGAGAATCGATTTTTTATTGAAAGCTACTACTTTCCAAGTGGTCCCATTCCGACAATTATTTGGTCCCATTCCGACAATTATTTGGTCCCATTCCGACAATTAATTGGTCCCATTCCGACAATTATTTGGTCCTATTTCGGTAATTTGAAGTCGGTTGTTGGTGTCCCTTCGTCCAGCATACTCACCATGGAATCCTGATATTTCATGAATGCCAAATAATTGTGCTGAAATAGTGCTAATTAGTGCCCAAAGGAAAAAATAGTGCTCCTATACTTAAGAAATTACAGCCATAGTTCGATGAGTATGCTGGACGAAGGTTTTGCCCAGCATACTCACCTCCGTTTGTGGAATCTGTGTACGCTTCAACCATAATTCATACTTAAAAAAATAGTGCCCAAATAGTGCCAAATGGTGCCCAAAAACAAAAAACGGTGCTCTAATAACTCCGGAGTTATAGGCATAAACCTACGCCCAGCATACTCACTTCACTACGCGAATACCGAACGAGCTATAGGTACAATTTACGGCTTAAAAAATTGTGCTTGAAATAGTGCCCAATATCAGTCCAATTTTCACTTGACTTTTGACCTAGAACACCATTAAATTTAATTGTAAACTTTTACATAACATTAGATTTGGTACAGTCGAGTTCAAAACTTTCTAATAACTTACATTTTGTGTAACAATTTTTTAAACCCCGACGCAAAAGCGACGGAAATTTGACGTGTCTGTGTTGATGTTTATTTATTTGACTGCTTCGGTGGCGTGGTCGGTAGTGCATCGGCTTTCGACTCCGGAGTTTCAGGTTCGATTCCCGAGTCGAATCAAATAGTAGTGTGATCCACAAATGTTTGTTTCGGAGTTTGGGTGATTTCTAATGTATAATATGTATGTATTTAGAAAGTACGTTTATCAGTTGTCTAGATCCCATAGCACAAGCTTATAGCTTAGTTTGGGCTAGATGACATTGTGTGAGAATGTCCAAAAATTATTTATTTATTTATTTATTTATATAAATCTTACAAGAAAAACACATACATATGAATTGCAATAATACGACGCAACAAAAACTCCTTCGAGTTTTACCGTGCATTCGGGTCGTCAATCTTATTAATTCTAATGTTGGTATTATAAGCACAATTTTTTACGTTAAGGACCTAATGAATATTAATCATGGGAGGTAGAAAAATATAAAGTTGGCCCATATCGATGATGAGTGAGTCTACACCACACTGGCCGCAACCGCCGCCGCCACTTCGATCAACAGCCACACATAGATGTAGGTACCATAGTACAGCGCATAGCTATGACTATACAGGTGCTCCATCATGATGCAGTGCGTCTACGTTAGTAAATCATGTAGTTAAATGAGGGATGACACACTGAACAAACGCGGGCCCGCTGAACCTACCTCCTGCTCCGCCACTGCGCCGCGCACGCACTGCTCTTCGACAAAACATTTGGACGGGAGCAGCGCAGACGCGGGGCAGTGGCAGCGCAGGCGCAAGGCGGCCGCAGTGAGCACACGGTGTATTACTACCTCCGCCATTTTGAGTAATCACACTAGAGCAGTTGAGCGGGACAGACGCAGCGCAGGTTGTACACGGTTTTAATTTTTTACAAGTTTATCATGGAACCAAATGGACCGATCTTCAAAAGATTCTAATTCCCGACATAGACCATCGTCTCCCCATCGTACTCCCCACATTCATCTCTTCTTTTATTTATATCGTGAAAGTGAACCCATATTCTATTTTTTTCCTTAAAGCTAGAAGCAACAATTGCTCCTCTTCGTAGTCCGAACCGTTCAACATCTTGAAGTGTATTGAGTGTGGCGATCGATACGACACACATAACGCGGTTATAAAGCAGGATCGCCTTCAAACGGCTTTCTGACTGCTCATGTTTCTGGTGTGACATCAACCGCGACGCAACTGACCTGCCCTGCTAAGGAGCTGCGCCTGTCCTGCTTTTGGTTTGCCCAAGCCTTTAGTAATTATTTATTTTAATTTGCAAGAAAATATTTTTTGAGATTTCGTTTTAAATTTTTGTTGGTGATTCTATCTTTGAGGGACAGGAAGTTGGTTTATTAAATGGGGTACATGATGTATATTTAAGTGTTCTTTTCCCGTACAGGTTCGTATAGTGAGGTAGTGAAAGTTTCTTATTAGTGACACTACGGGTTACACAATTAGTGTCCCCCGATGATTTTTAGGGTTTTTAAAATCCTTATTGAAATACTCTTCGTTAAGTATGTTCAATTTCACTTTCTCATGTATCGGTATTATGTTGCAGAAGTGGAAGAGTTGATGATAGTCATTTGTGTAATTCTTTTTTATATTTTCAGGAACAATTTCTTTTAGGATTCTTAATTGAAGTACGTATATTTGGTCAAGGTGGCTTTTAAATGTCCTTCCGTAGCTTGATAATCCATATGAAATTATGGATTCTGCTAGCGATTTATAGAGAATGAGGAGGGTTTTATATGGAACTTTATATTTAATTATAGAAAATTTTGCTAGAATTGCTCTTAGTTTATTACACACTAGGTTAATATGATCTTCCCAGTTAAGGCGGTTATCAATCGTATTTGAAATTTTTAGATTATTCTTATGTAAACATTCGTGACAGTGTGCTATAAGATTGGGAGAAAAAGGTTTTCTGTTTTAGCTGGAGCTAATATACATAACCTTAGTCTTTTGTGCATTCAAAACCAGCCCAGCATTATGTGACCATGTTAAGAGTCTCTCAAAGTCCCCTTGAAGACGATTTTGGGCCTCGATAACACTAGTCCCGGCGGACACTATGCAAGTATCGTCTGCACATTGGAACATGTGTGTGTCTGTGGCATCGTAGCTCCCGAAAGGATGATCCGATTTGGATTTTGTTTTTTTTTGTAAGGTGAATTAGTCGGGATGTGGGGTATGGTTTTAACATGTTTTTTTAAGTACTTTTAAGGACTACCTGGGTGGCACAATGATACTATGTACGGACTGCCACGCTTGAGGTCTCGGGTTCGATCCCGGGTCTGGTGGATAATGTATAATTCTCTTTAGAATTTTACCCAGATAATTATCCCAGTCTGGAACTTGTGCCCGGTAAATGGCAATAGGCTCGCCCCCTATTACATGGGACCTGACATAGCTGGCAAGATGTGGGTGTGTTTGCACACCTCTGCCTACCCCTTCGGGGAAAAAGGCGTGATGCTATGTATGTTTTTTAAGTTGCGCAAAACTTATAGTGTGACCTACGTATTTCCTTTTTACAAATTTTCAAGATCTCAAATAGATCTAAAATAAATAAAATAGGTAGGTACCTATTTTATTAATTTTATTGGCTGCAATAGACTATTAGTGCCCAGACATTTTTTTGGGAAATATTTCACCCTACAAGCAATGAAGTAATACGAGTAGATTTCATTTACGCTTACAATTTTATTTATTTATAAAATACAAAAATAATTAATAAAAATTAAAATAAATTAAATTAGCATTTAATCGACAGTTTTTGATATGTGAGAAAATACCACAATTATTCCCAATCACATAACCGCCCACAATAAGAATTTTTAATATTTTTATCTTAAAACATGTGTGAACGACTGTACCTCATTTAACGTTAGTATGTAGAAGTTTACAACTAAATTTAATGGTGTTCTAGGTCAAAAGTCAAGTGAAAATTAGACTGATATTGGGAACTATTTCAAGCACAATTTTTTAAGCCGTAAATTGTACCTATAGCTCGTTCGGTATTCGCGTAGTGAAGTGAGTATGCTGGGCGTAGAACCTACGCCCAGCATACTCACTTAACGAAGCCTATAACTCCGGAGTTATTAGAGCACCGTTTTTTCTTTTTGGGCACCATTTGGCACTATTTGTGCACAATTTTTTTAAGTATGAATTATGGTTGAAGCGTACACAGATTCCACAAACGGAGGTGAGTATGCTGGGCGAAACCTTCGTCCAGCATACTCATCGAACTATGGCTGTAATTT
Source organism: Nudaria mundana (assembly GCA_963556515.1). NCBI lineage: Eukaryota > Metazoa > Arthropoda > Insecta > Lepidoptera > Erebidae > Nudaria > Nudaria mundana. The sequence goes on from OY748294.1 coordinate 18,651,679, forward strand.
CTTAAGTATAGGAGCACTATTTTTTTCCTTTGGGCACTAATTAGCACAATTTTTTGGCATTCATGAAATATCAGGATTCCATGGTGAGTATGCTGGACGAAGGGACAAGGTTGTTGTGTCAAATTTTGACATGTATTTTTTATACTAGGTACAGTACCCGGCGATAAATATTGCACATCGACCTTTGGAAAGAGACAATCGGCAAATTAGGCTTCGTAGAGCGTTATCTCTGTCGCACGAAATACAAACAGTCCGGTATCTATTAGGAGCTGTTAAAACAATAATGATTTGCTTCTTTTAATAATTCTTTTTATTATTTGTATAAAATATACCAATTTTCTATAAGGCTTTAGGTTGGGGTAAAATGAAAAAACATTAACGAAACGAGTGACAAAACGTCACATAGGTAGTGTGCGACAGAGATAACGCTCTACGAAGCCGAAATTAGCCAATTGTCTCTTTCCAAAGGTCCAAAAAATATCTCAAATGTTATTCATTGTAAGCAAGGAGAGTGTGTGTAAAGTTTCATGCAAATCGGTTGATAATACGGCCTCAAACATGATCTGATAGAACTCGTAGATGTAGAGATTTAGAGGTACAGACGAAAGAAATTCTTCCCAGTCTGTAAGTTGAAACGGAGACTTCGGTCGCTTTGCTCCCTCAGTCAATTATAAACTCTAAAATGGGAACAAAAAGAAATAAGAAAATAAAAGCACGAAAAAAAAGCATTTCTAATTATAATTCATATTTATTTATAAACGAACTGACAAAATATCAATCCATAGCCGCCTATTATAAGGCACTTACTCCGCGTAATTCATTAAAATAAAACTCGTTACTAACACATAATACTATTTTATCACACAAGCCGAGCTAAACCAAGAATTCGATCAATGACTAGAATCTAACAGCTGAGGTTCCTCTCGATATCCGCTAGAGGCGCTGGTTAAAATATGTATGGAACATTATAATTGAAATCTGTCTTTGCAATTACGGTAAGTATCTCAAAACTCATACGCCCTGTCTAGCGCGTATGAATCGATATAGACGCCGATAACAATTTATACCTGTAGAATAAAAATAAAAAAAAACGCGCTGGACACAGCCTCTTACTTTAAAAGTAGCTTCAGGATTATAATAATATACCAGAGCGCATACGTCCACCAAGATCTTAGTGTCCAGCCACTCTCAAGTGACGCACCACTCAACCAACTGACCAAGCTCAGGCAAATATTAATCGCTCATGCACACGACAACGCCTCCGCACCGCCTCCACCTCGCCTCCGCACCGCCTCCACCTCGCCTCCGCGCCGTCTCCACCTCGCCTCCGCGCCACCTCCACCTCGCGTCCCCGTCGCGAAGCTGTGCACACGACCGCCTCCGTGCTGCATACGCGCCGCGCAGTCACCACGTGGTGAGCAGGCGGCGCAGGAGCTTCCCGAGGTGAAGGCGTTTTTTTTTTGACATTTCAAAGTGTTTTTACAATAATACAGCGTTACGTATATTTTCAATTTGTTGTAGATACTGTCCCAAACTAGGCAAAAACCTGTATTATGGGAAACAATGATCTTATTAAATTATGACTTTAGGGCACAGTGATGCACAAATTAAGAAACTGTTTGAATAGTTAAGCTATTAAACAGTAATTTATCAATTAACATTAGAATGGAGGTAATATCAATATCTTCTTGCAGAAGATAGGACAATTAAAAAAAAAATGTCTTGTGCATGAGCGTATAAAGTTAAAGCTAATGGGCTCGCCCTTTATTACATGGCTCTCTTAGTTTCTAGTGAAAACTAGGATCACAGCCTTGGTACATACTGCTGAATGATTTAATTTGATACAAGCAGGTGTGATTATGTTACATATTTCATTGTGATAAATGCTGTCTACATTAAATTATTATATTACTTAGTAAAAGTACATTTATGACTAGAACATTTACCCTTTTCATAAGCTTATTACAGCAAAGAAACTTAGAATTTTGACTTGTATTAACAACACACTTCACTACTTAATCTAAGATCATATTGAATTTACTACATAATTAATTATTAATAAACATAAACAGATTTGGTAACTGAGATTCCAAGCGAATGACTCGCACCAGTGATTGTAACTTCCAATTATCAAGAGTAGCATTCTTTGAGTACGATTCTGGTGGTACAAAGGTACTGTAGTATGATATAACTTCATGATAAGAATCTCCGTCCAAGTCAGCGATGGTCAAAGACTGTTCTTGATAATCCAAGTCAGGCTGACACTGTGGCACTGGAGACCGACTTTTTATTGGACCTCTAACACATATTTGAATCATATCTGTCTGACTGATATTTATACTATAACCGAGGTGAGAATCAAATACAACTAAAATGATTCTTTCAGAAACTTCGTGTACGGTAAATTCTGGATACTTTATAAAATTGGATACTGAGGCAACGTCAATGTTGGAACGGTAGAACATATCGTTTACATTCTTAGGACTATCATTCTGGGAGTTATATTTGATTTCATCAATTTTTTGTGCACCCTTAGCTAGGTGTGCACTGTTCCACTGTCATAACTTCAATACAAACCCTCGTATAGAGTTCGGGAATGCGAACGAACTGGGTCTCATAGCGTAAACGTTATGGCCAGAATACTCCCAAGAAACATTGGTAGCACCGTTTTTCTCTAACATCAATCTTAAATACACTTGGCAAGTATTTGGACATTCACCTGTGTTAACTACTTCTAATTTTCCACGGCCATTGACAAATGTCTCTCTAGTTTTTTCAGCATTTTTCTTCATACTGATAACTTTTTTCGGAGACAAAAGAGAATGAAAATGTGGATATGGTTGTTCTTTTTTAATCAATTTCCGTAATAATGTATAGGATATAGTCCTTACAGCTTTTGTGGTATTGTTTCTACAGATATATGTGATTGTATCTAATGCAGAAAGCTGTTCTACAGATAAACAATCATCTATTGGTATAGGATCAGCCATAATGTTTCCTGTTGAACCAGAAACTATTATCAAATTATTATGATTGACGTTTGGATACACAGTGCCAACAGTTAATAGTTCACCAACTTTATCATCATTCATATCTTTTATTAGTACAGGAAAGTCGATTAATGCAATATTGAAGACCTTACCTTGTTTATGTATATGCCAATAATAAGTACCTGAAATGGAATCTAGAGCAGCGAGTAACCCATCTGTACCTGAGACAATGCAATCTTTTTGTTTATCCCTATTAACATCAAGAAGATGGCAATTAATTTCTGTTGGTATTCTACTCTCTTTAGTAAACCATCCCACCTTCCCAGTGTTACCAACAATCAAAATAATACCATTGATATTATCATAACTGGTATCTGTTTGTTGTCGCATGTGATTACCTCTGTATATAAATATCAAGTTTTTTATATGTGGTAAGGCTCCTTCTACTACATGGACAGCACCTGACAGTTCCATTTCATTGTAAGGATGTTCCCAGCTCATGGTTCTGTCAAAAAATTCACTAGTGCAGCTTCCAACCTCGGAACATGGTATTCCCCACAGAAATATCACTAAAGTGAAAACGCACAACAATATTGAAGCGATAAAAGCACATCGGCGAGGAAATGACATCTTATTAGATGCATCCGATTGCAAAAAGCTGACATTATCCATTGTACTTTCAATAGTATTTTGGTTGGTGTTGAACTCATCCATATCGCTCAAGCTGCAGTTTTTATTGGATGACTGAAGACCGTTGTTGAAATCTAAGTTATTGCAGCTATCTGATGATTTCAAATGTAGTGCACATTGTTCCATCTTGTGTTCATCTTCCGATTCCGAATCCGAGATCATTTGCTTTAGCGGCGCATAGTCTCCACCGTTCCCATTAGTTGACATGGCGTAGATACACGGATTACATCGGGCGCCTTCATTTATACAAACATTACGTTCACCAAAATACGTTTGTTTTGTGGTTCTTGTTTCCTCCGCTACGCGCTTAATGATTTTTTCTCAATGCAGCTCAAAATTTTACAATAGGTACCTTCAATGCGAATTTACAAAGACATCAGTCTAACCTCACAATCTGACACTGACAGATCTTACTATTGCTTGACACTTTTTGTCATTTGTCAAAATAAAAAAATAGGGGTCCTTACATACACCAATGACTGTCGCTCACAGATAACACAACCACTCACAACCTATGGTGATGGGGCAGTTTATAGACCAAGATATTTTAAGGTATACTTTTTTTTTTTTTTTTTTTTAGTTCCGTGGCCTAGGGCCGCGGCCGCTCTAACGTCCGTTGCCGGGCGTCTCTGGTTACAAGCAGAACGTATTTCCAGTGGTGCCCGGTTGACTTTGACCACCTCTGTGGTCTCTGCGGGGGTTGGGTCGGGATGAGAATCCCGCGTCAGTGCGTGAATCTGGTTGTGCGTGCTATGGGGCAAAGGCCCCGCAGCACGCAACCCTTCTAGCCTGCTTCTGTAAGGACGATGGGTGGCGATCCCGCCGTCCTCAGGCCCCGATCATAGAGGTCGATGGTCTTGGGCGTAGATGAGTCCGCGGCGGCCTCGCCTCGCCGCTGACTACGGAACTCGGCGGGGAGGGTACGCTCCCTCTCCCTCTCGGCCGCCTTCTTCGCGAGCACGACTTGCTCGCAGATGGACACGGCCGCGTTCCACCTACTCCTATCCACGCCCAGACCCACTACGAGGTCCCGGCGCTGACTAGCCCACGCTGAGCACTCCACCAACGTGTGGAGTGCGGTGTCGTCGTCGGAAACCTCGCAGTGTTGACACCGAGGTGTGACCTCACGACGGATGCGAAACAGATGGCTACCGAAGCATCCATGCCCGGTAACGATCTGCGTCCCACGATACGTGAAGTCACCATGCTGCCTCTGCAACCAATCGTCCATGATCGGTCTCACCGCCGCGATGATGGTGGTACCCCACTTGGGTTGCTCAAGTCGCACCCTCCATGACTCCATGAGATCCTGGCGGAAGGCCTAGACTCTAGACTATACCAGACTAGATATTTTATTATTGGCAATAAAAGCTAAAACGAAGATTACAGGATTAGAAGCAGAAATGCGAGCTTAATCTTTACATTTTTTAACTTCCATGACTTTATTCAATGATGAAAACGTATATATATATATATACTCAATGATATAAACGTAATGGCAAATTGTGGGTGCACCTCTGCCTACTTCAAAGATATAGGCCTGATATACGTATTTCAAGCTATAAGTTTTGCGTAACTTAAAAAAACAACATGTTAAAACCAAAATATTATGTTTATTGCTTTTCAAAATACTCTCCTTTACATTTTAAACATTTTTTCATGCGATCGAACCATTTTTTAAAACAGGATGACCACAGATCTGAAGGCATGTTTTCTACGTGCTGATTGAACGCTATCACTGCCTCTTCGGAGTTGGTAAAAGTGAAACCTCTCATCAAATCTTTGATTTTGGGGAAAATACAGAAATCACAGGGTGCTAGGTCGGGGCTATGCGCAGGATGGGTGACGAGTTGTACTTTTTCGAAAGCCAAAAATGACTTTGTTTTGTTGGCCGTGTGTGAAGAAGCGTTGTCATGATGTAGGAGAACGCGGCTTTTGCGTCGTCTTTCGCGAACTTTTTCTAACACCCTGGGTAAACAAATGGTAGAATACCACTCGGCATTAACACTCTTTTGATCTTCAAGTGGAATTGTACAGATGGGACCCGTAGCTGAGAAAAAAAACGCGATCATTCTTTTACCAACGTTTCTCGCCTGTCTCACTTTTGTTGGATTGTTCTCATTTTCAAACACCCTTCACAAGATTGCTCTTTTTTTTCGAGTTCAAAATAAATAAATCCACAAATATTGGATAGAAACAGGCGTTACTTGGCGAAAATCCATGACAAAACAATGGTAAGTAAAATGTTTTTAAGAAAAAACCTTTTAAATTTGTATAATAGCATTAATTTTTCGCAGAATTAAAAGGACAACAAAACGTCGACAATTGTTTCGCCTCTAAACGAGGCATTATCAAGACTGTCTCAGAGAGAACAGCAAAATTCGTGGTTGGAACGTTTTTGCTTATAAGTAAACGCGTGCAAATTTCATTATCGCGATGTAGGATTCTTTACAATAACTAATGTGGGTAGAAACCTCAGATCATGCTAACTAAGTTCCAAAAATAGGTATTCACCAATACTTGACCTTATCTGTTTGATTTAATTACTATCTTTTGATAAGTTGCGTAGAAACCCAAATGACACACACAAACCAACAACAATTAATGTGTCCGTCTGTTCGTAAATAGATTAAGTAAGGGAGATGTTTGAAAATCTACTTGCTCGTTGAGTAAGGTGTCCGCATCTCTTCTAATTATTTCTAGCCTTTCCCAAACACTTAACTTGAACCCTTTCTCACATAAACGTAAAACTTTAAAAGTGTTACTATTGTTCAAGGAATGACCAGTGTCAAGAAGATGCTTCGCGAAGAGAGACTTATCAGGACAAGCATTGCGGGACGCCGCTCTATGTTCCTTATATCTAATATCGAAGGACCTGCCAGTCTGTCCCACATCAAACCACATTCATCACAACTCAACAAATAAACACCTGATCTGCGTGAGACCGACACCGAATCCTTGCCATTACATAGCTCCCTCAAGGTGTTCTGCGTTCTAAAAGCAACAAATATACTACTTTCCCTCATGATCTTAGCTATACTCAACGAGACGGGGCCCACGAACGGCAAACAGGCCGTATACTTCCTAGGCGGATCTTGAATCGGATATAATAAATGAAAACTAGCCTTTCTGCGTTTTTTATTTAATAATGAGTGGACCATTCCTACGTCATAGCCATTACTTTGTGCTATGTAGCAAATGATGGACAATTCCTCACCAAATGCCTGTGGGCTCAACGGTACCGCCAGTAACCTGCTCAGTAAGCTGTGGAAAGCTGCCATGGGTGATTGGATGAGTAAGGAATAACTGTGTCTGTAACTGTTGGTTTCCTATAGATACGGAACTCATGAACACCGTTCCTTCTAGTACTTGAAAGGTCCAAGAAATTGAGAGTGGAATCTGTCTCCAACTCTAGTGAAAAATCAATTCTAGGGTGTACTGAGTTCAACTTGGAGACAATGATATTATTATATGTTGGACAGGAACAAAACGTCAGCTCGGCGTCCTTGTCTCCAGAGTTGGAGACAGATTCCACTCTCAATTTCTTGGACCTTTCAATTACTAGAAGGAACGGTGTTCATGAGTTCTGTATCTATAGGAAACCAACAGTTACAGACACAGTTATTCCTTACTCATCCAATCACCCATGGCAGCTTTCCACAGCTTACTGAGCAGGTTACTGGCGGTACCGTTGAGCCCACAGGCATTTGGTGAGGAATTGTCCATCATTTGCTACATAGCACAAAGTAATGGCTATGACGTAGGAATGGTCCACTCATTATTAAATAAAAAACGCAGAAAGGCTAGTTTTCATTTATTATATCCGATTCAAGATCCACCTAGGAAGTATACGGCCTGTTTGCCGTTCGTGGGCCCCGTCTCGTTGAGTATAGCTAAGATCATGAGGGAAAGTAGTATATTTGTTGCTTTTAGAACGCAGAACACCTTGAGGGAGCTATGTAATGGCAAGGATTCGGTGTCGGTCTCACGCAGATCAGGTGTTTATTTGTTGAGTTGTGATGAATGTGGTTTGAAGTATGTGGGACAGACTGGCAGGTCCTTCGATATTAGATATAAGGAACATAGAGCGGCGTCCCGCAATGCTTGTCCTGATAAGTCTCTCTTCGCGAAGCATCTTCTTGACACTGGTCATTCCTTGAACAATAGTAACACTTTTAAAGTTTTACGTTTATGTGAGAAAGGGTTCAAGTTAAGTGTTTGGGAAAGGCTAGAAATAATTAGAAGAGATGCGGACACCTTACTCAACGAGCAAGTAGATTTTCACACATCTGCCTTACTTAATCTATTTACGAACAGACGGACACATTAATTGTTGTTGGTTTGTGTGTGTCATTTGGGTTTCTACGCAACTTATCAAAAGATAGTAATTAAATCAAACAGATAAGGTCAAGTATTGGTGAATACCTATTTTTGGAACTTAGTTAGCATGATCTGAGGTTTCTACCCACATTAGTTATTGTAAAGAATCCTACATCGCGATAATGAAATTTGCACGCGTTTACTTATAAGCAAAAACGTTCCAACCACGAATTTTGCTGTTCTCTCTGAGACAGTCTTGATAATGCCTCGTTTAGAGCCGAAACAATTGTCGACGTTTTGTTGTCCTTTTAATTCTGCGAAAAATTAATGCTATTATATAAATTTAAAAGGTTTTTTTCTTAAAAACATTTTACTTACCATTGTTTTAAATAAATCCACGTTTCGTCTCCTGTGACAATGTCATAAACAGCATTAGAATGTCCGTGGTCGTACTTCAGTACCTAGCATCTGTGAGCACCGTTCCACGCGAGCCCGCTTCTGCTCCGCTCTCAGTCTCAGTTCATGAGGGATGCAACGACAACAAAGTTTCCGAGCTTTCAATTCTTCGTGTAAAATTTTCTGGATTTGACTCATACCAATCCCCAATAGTCCTCGAATTGTCTCATAGGTAATCCGCGGGTTTTCTTCAATTAACCGCTTAACAGTAGCCACATTATTTACGTTGACGGCAGTTGAAGGCTGCCCTTCACGAAATTCGTCATGTAAAGAAACTCGACCTCTCTCAAAATCAGCAAACCATCGCCTCACGGTGCTCAAACAAGGTGCTTCTTCTATCCCAAAAGCATTTTGAAGACGAGCGGCACAGTCTTGCGGAGAGAGAGAACTTTTAAAATCATAAAAAATCATAGCTCTAAAATCTTTTCGACTTAATTCCATTTTCGTTGCATACGTAGCACTTTGATGTGTGATAAAAAACAATTGACAAATGATTTCCCGCTAATTTTTTTTTTTTTTTTTATTACTAAGAAGGTTGCAACGTTTAAAAAAATATAACATTCGAAATTCAAATAGTTCCGATTAGCTAGAAGTGCAAAACTTTTAGTGTGCCCCATGTATAGGTACCTATGCTATTTATATTTTTTGCTTATTTTACTTTTAAGAGCTGCTCCTATAATTTGGCTGGTACACTGCATGTGGGCGTTAGTTTAGAGTTCGAGCGAGGGAGACCTCGCTTTGTAGAGAAACTGTTCCGGGTCTGGATTGATTGGAATAATTCGGTACCTTGCATTGTCGAGGAAAATACACTACTACACACAAGTAATCCAGATTACAAGGTAATTTGTTTTGATTGGAATGATGATGTAATGAAAGACCACATTATAGGCAGAATGTATATTTTGTTTTTATTTGTAGGTAGGTATATAAATTATTAGCAGCTCTTTTGATACATTAAGTCTACAGTTGTTTAAACAAGTATTTCCTATTATGTCACACTTATTTAATTGATGTTTTACCCTTTCAAAATGGTATAAAAATAACCCCCCTCCAAATTATATTGTTGGTTATTCATCATGAAGGCCATAGCTATAAATAAATTATTAAAATTCGCGGCACATTAACATTTCAGAAAACTAAAATAACATGTTGTGTATTTTGCTAATAAATCCAATTTATACATAAAAATGTGAAACCTAAATTACACTAATATTGAGATTATTGAAGGTACTAATAATTACAATTAAGTATAAGTGACTTTACTTGCCGAATATTCCACAATACACTACATGTGCCCAATAATTTAAAAAAAGATTTTACTCTTCTCTTTAATCGTGAAAGTTGAAATACCAAGGGGAACTGAGGCTCTATATTTCTAAATAGTAGTTTAAATATCAATTTTAGAGAGAATAAAAAAAAAGTAGGTAAGATCTAATGTTGTGCCCCTATCATAGGTATTACTAAAATAATGTATTGGTTCCCTATGATGTATGGAGTATAATGAAAAAAAAGTATATCTCTCTAAATTGTTAACTTACTACTTTGGATTGGTATACACTACTATGTAAAATATGCCTGGATAAAATTTATATATTTTGAGCCATTATACGAAATATTTGTATCAGAATTCACACTACATACTTCAAATAATATATTACAATTAGCGCTGTTACATGAAACCATTTAATGGTTGATGGGTAGTTCCTAAAATCAAACTTTTCAATTCTTATAATAAGAAAATAAATAGAAAACAAAAACAAGAAATATGTACAAATATACAGCCTCAAAATACCTTCTATTTAAAAGAAACAGATAATAAATTATACATGGGTTTTTATTCGATGGCACTTTATCTATGGTCTTAGGCTGCGTGGGTTGGAGTGAGATTTGAGAACAGTTGGTGAACAAGCAGCTTAATCCAACTTTTATTAAGAAAGAATTTTATTAAATTAAAATAGTAATGGGACAAAGACGTTTACAGCAAATATAAGTTGGCGTGTGGCTAAGAATGGATCTCATTTAATTACTGTTCTAAAATCATGTTTCTGTGAATCAGGCGCCCGCCAATTTGTGGCCCGGCAATGACAATACGTGTCAAAAATGTCAAAATTGTGAGGGCTGAAGGCTAAACAGCCATCCATCTTTAGGAACATATTAAATAACTAAATAATAATGCAATTATTTCAATTATTAGCTTGAGTAATAAATAAATAATTATCTACATCTCTATGTTACAATGTGATGACTTTTTTTACGCTAGACAAGTTGAGGCAATTAGTGAACAGTAAGTTAAAATACTATCAGGTTATTGGCCTTCGGCCTAAAGATTTTCAGCCAGCGCTTGTACAACGGTGAAATTTATTTTAATTTAGATGGTAATACACTAATGAAATTTATATGTTAGAGTATGCACACTTAAATAGCAAATGGTTTGGTACATTTTACGTACATTTAATTGAAAAGTATACAGGCAATTATAAAACAGACAAATTGTAAATCAATGAGAGTCAGTCTTGCTTTATATTCCAATTGGCTTAATAAAAAACAATCTGCGTTAAATATTTTCACTAAATACCATAGTTGAGTCCCATATTCAATACTTACAAAATAATACACATTTAATTTTATTTATTTAATTTAACTATTTATATAAATTATGTTGGGTTAGTTTTTATATTCAAAAGGATCCGGCCCTCTCTAGTATCCTGTACTAGATATTATATCAAGTTGCATATTAATTTGTACAAATAAGATTACAAATAATTATAATATTATGATAATGCAAACTTTATATAGTTCACCTTAGGACACTATCGGCTCTGCTATAAGATTATAACCTATCATATCCCTGCGATAGAATTAAAATTAGAATCACCATGGAAATTACATCGATACATTACCGTTCAAAATGTATAAAATGAGGAAAATAACATACATTTTGAGCACCAACATTTCGATTTCATTCATAATCAATCACTTTCAATTATTATTCACTATGAAATAAATAAATTCTAAGACGTTATATCGAGTGTGGATATTCACCGAGGTAGTCTATTAAGGTGGAAGGTAATGGTAAAAGTCTATGTTTAGGAGCACACCATAGTTTAGGTGTTAGTGGGTTGGAGTCTAACGTTCGATGGACAGCGAGACGTGCACTGTGTAGTAGTGACGGTGGACTTTTTCTTAAAGGACTCTTAAGATGTACAGGGGAGTGTGGACATCCTTCCCGGTCGACCCACACAGTACCGGCTGCGCTTTTTTCACCTACTCTGGTATAGTGTTGGACGAGTTCTACTACACATCTAAACCGAGGCATATACCTTGCTAGTGGTCGGTCACAATCTAACCTGTAACAAGAAACACAGATATTTAGTATAACTTTCGTTACTAGATGACACTATAAGTACTAAATGTTAAAGTCTGCTAACATGACATTTTTCTGTTAAGTACTATCGTTTCATAACATGGTATAAAACAAAGTCGCTTCCGTCTCTATGTATGCTTAGATCTGTAAAACTGCTTAACGGATTTCGATGCGGTTTTCACCAATGGATAGAGTTGATCTCGAGGAAGGTTTTTGTGTATGATTTGTCATGCAGACGAAGCCGCGGGCGTCCGCTAGTAATATTATAAAGAGAAAAGATATTTTTTTTTCGATTACTGCATTGCTTCAAAAACTACTGCCTCGGTGGCGCAGTGGTATAAGTATGCGACTGCCGTCCCTGAGATCCAAGTTCGATTCCGGGTCGAATCAAATTATATGTGCGATCCACAAATGTTTGTTTCGTAGATATTTTCTATGTATTTAGAAAAATATAAGTATGTTTATCAGTCGTCTAGATCCCATACCACAAGCTTATATTAGCTTAATTTGGGCTAGATGACGTTGTGTGAGAATGTCCAAAAATATTTATTTATTTACTGAACCGATTATAAAACTTCTTTTACAAATATTGAGCTAGCTACATTATACCTGAGTGCTTTAGGCACCTTTTTATCCCGGTATTATATGCAAGTGGGCATTGGGAACTACATCACGCGGACAGAGCTGCAGTAATACCTTAGTAAGTATGTAAATTATAAGTAGGTACACAATAATTATTAATGAATCAGTACCTAAATAGTAATTTCCATTCAGGTCACACTACAATTGAAATAATTTCCTATAAAAACATTAGCCAAAAATTACATAGAGTTGAGGAAAACCGCGACAATCGAGTCAAACAGTAGCCGGCTAGCCGCCCATCACACCGCATTACTCACAACCTGTGGCGTAATATTGGTCTGACGTAATTACTACGTAGGCGGAATAATTTGTGAAACGTAGACCCATATTTGTCTTGTTGTGATTTACGTCAGCTATATCATTCAATTATAAGTACGAGGGTGGATTGAAAAGTAGTCGGCCTAACACTCATCCATTTAATTCTAAAAATCAAATCTACCCACATTATTTAGTTCAGTTCAGACCTGTTAATTGTGTGAAGTTTGAAACGTGTGCGATAATTAGTTTTAATTTTATAAATTTATTAACAAAGCAATCTGACATCATTTCTTTCTTTGTTTGAGCAAATCGAGCAGCGTGCCGTCATTAAGTACCTTCATAAGAAGGGGCTGTCATCAAAAGCCATCCATGATGATATGGTCAGTACATTAGGGGATTACGCACTTTCATATGCATCCGTCAAAAAATGGATAGCAGAATTCAAGCGTGGTAGAGAGTGTGAAAGACGAACCCCGCTCTGGAAGGCCTTCGACGTCCACTACTGACGAAAATGTTAAAAGAAATGAGGTCAAAGCAGCAGTAGGCGCATATTTTGACTCTAAGGAAGAATATTTTTTTTCAACGGGCTAAATGCTTGGAAGGGAAGATGTCAAAAGTGCATTGAATTTGGTGGTGGTTACGTTGAAAAATAAAAATAGATTTCATTTATTATGTATTTATTTTCTCGGTTAGGCCGATTACTTTTCAATCCACCCTCATATAAGTTATAATTAATATGATTGGACATTCTCACACGTCATCTAGCTCAAACTAAGCTATGAGCTTGTGCTATGGGATCTAGACAACTGATAAACATACTTATATTTCTAAATACACACATAATATACATAGGAAACACTCAAACTCCGAAACAAACATGTACAAATATTTGATTCAACCCGAGAATCGAACCCGAGCCGATCGACGCACTACCGACCACGGCACCGAAGCAGTTAGTCATTAATTAATTTGGGAAAACAGATACATAAATAGGTACAGGTAAACCCACAAATAAATAAAATTGAAGTGTATGTGTCATTCCATATTCATAGGTTGATAACTTTTTACTAAAACTATATGAAAACGTCAAACTGTTTTATAGGAAGTAAATACAGTAAAATACATGGAAAAAACAATCTTCAAAATTTCAAACGACAGAGATAGTGTTTGTCTTTGTGTCTGTTTGTTCTTAACAATCTCTGAGATAGCTGGACCGATTTTAACAAAACTTCCACTGGCATATAGCTAATGTTACAAGAAGTAACTTAGGCTGTCATTTATCCCGGGGACTTGTTATCCTGCGAATTGGGTACTTGTTCAGTTAATTTATAAATATTTACCTAAAGTATCCTTCTTCATAGTGTAGCCTCACAGATGTGGGGCCTCGTTCAGTCTGCACGGATAATGAGAATATGAAGTTCCTATCACCAGAGTCTCTAATCACAAACGCACCAATACTTGCATCTTTTAGAAGCGTTCTTGCACCCTGAAAGTAAAAAATTTGCAATAAGTATACATGATGATTGGTTTAACTGAAACCTCTGACCAATGTATCACATGTACAGTGATGAGTGATAAAAAAATATTTAATAAAAACTGGTAGTTGATTGTTACGTCTTAATTTAGAATAAGCAACATAAACACGAAATTAGCGGATATTTTTTTGTACTGAACAAGCAGGAATCGTTTGCTTTGCTTAGCAGTTACCAAAAAATTTTATTGAGAATAATATCAATCAATCAATTAAATCTCTTTATTGTACTCTTTACAGATTCATCAAATTTAAGACAAAAAAATACAAGTTAAGATAATAATTAACAGTAAAAACGGCGGTCTTATCGCTAATCGCGATCACTTCCAGACAACCTTTGGATGGACAATGAATTAAAGAAATGAAAAGGGCTAAACGCGACGGCCGTCTACGTCCATTGCCTTGCCGGGCGCCACAAGTATACATTTTGAAAAATTTCCTGTGGTATCGCGCCGGCGAAAATAAAATGGGTAGTGTACAATTTATATCTATAAACTAACAGTTAAATACTAACCTGCCAATCTAAACTACCATAATACCAGCCAGATAGCCTTAAAACCCTTAATGTGTCTGCTAGCCTTCTTAATTCCTCATTATATGGTGAAGGTGTTGATGGTGTAGAATAAGGGTTCTGTGGCAAGTATGAAGGCTGGAAGTGGAAAGGTGAAGGTGTGTGTGGTCCCGTGCATTTGCCAGCGGTCGGGGTCAATGACACCCTCAGCTCGTGCCTGCAGTTCGGACAGCATGCTACTCCGGCCGACCAGCTGCCTAAAGGCACGCCTACTTCTAGACAGGCATCTGAAATGAAGGAAAAGTTATGTTTAGTATATTCTTTAACAAATTTTTTATCTGCTGTTTCTAACCAACTAAAGAGGTTCTCCACTGTATTTTATTTCAAAGTCAATTTTGTGTCAATGATTGACGTGTTTTTAATGAACTATTTTTCACTGTGGATTTTAATTTTGGAACTGTTCCACTATTTATCTTTCTGTCCCTAAAAAAACCTACTTACTAAACAGATTTTAAAGTTTTCTATATGGAAAGGTTTGAAAATAATTGAAACCATCCATATTTCTTAATTAATGATTACGAAATATGGATGGTATGTATGGATGATCATAGAAATCATCCATATTTCGTAATAATTAAAGGCAATCTTTAATGATTACAAAATATGAATCGATCACAAGTCAATTCAGAAAAGAATAACCCGGCTTGCCAGAATCCACTAACTCAAAAACCGACTTGAAATTACCCGAATGGGACCAAATAATTGTGACACGGAAACAAATTGAAACGGGGACGGGAAAGAATTGGTTTGAATTTAAAAATAATATTAGCTTCGGTTGACCCTGTCGAAAGTTATGGCTTAATGAGGTAACACACATTAAATAAAACATACAGTTGAATTGAGAATCTCCTCCTTTTTAAAAGTCGGTTTAAAAGAAGAAAAATTATTATGAATGTAGCTTATTTTTTTACACAAATAAAATTAAAAATATTTCTTTTTTTTGGTATATTTAATTCAGACAACTGCTGGGCCGCCGGGCATACCCTCTGCTGGTAACCAGAGACGCCCGGCAACGGACTTTAGAGCGGCAGAGGCCTTGGGCCGCGGATTAAAAAAAAAAAAATTACTGCTGGTATTCTAATAATAACACTTTGGAAAATGTGAAAAAAATGTGTGATTTGGGAATATCATGGACATGACAATAATCTAAGAGTTGTGACGGTAACTAATGATAAAACTATTAAACTTTAATTAAACATTCATATTATACTTAAAATACTGCCAAATTGTGGGTGTAATTGTGCGCCTCTGCCTACCCCTTCGGTGATATAGGCGTGATATATGTGTGTTATACTTAAACAGACAATTCCAATTGATATTTTTACAGACACTGTACCGTATAGTTTTCTAAAAATGTTTTAATGGTATGTATGTGCATGTTTTTTAATTTTTTATAAGTTTATGTGATTCCTAACTTTGGCATATAACTATTATTATAAAATGTGGACAGTTTAAGTTTAACCCACATTTTAATTTTATTATAAAAAACCGGAGTTATAATTTGTTTGGATAAAGGTAAACCACCGCACAGATTCAGATATTATTTCATAAGTAGCTCCATTATTCCAGATAGTTATAACTAGGCTAGTTTATGTCCAATGTAATCCCGTGGGAACTGGGAACGAGAAACTAAACCATGCGGTCGTAGTCGTGGGTTCCAGGTAGTGTTTGTTATACAAATTTTTGTATCAAGATTATGAGATCACAGATTGCATGTAGCTTAAAACACTTACTTGGTGGAGATAACCTTGCTGTTAACGTCATGTTTAAAGGACAAATAGTTGTTTCTCGCCTTTCAATTAGGCACATTTGTTCACTTGACGATGGTCTGACTTGTGAATCACCCGCCCGGTTTCCGGAGGCCACGATTCACTAATATCAGTAACGATGCACTTTAAAGAATGTCATTCAAATTCGGTGATCATCAAGCACTTTAAAAGAACGCGTGTCACTTTCATCACGAATAGAATTAAAAAATACTGAACACCTATGTACAACTTCCACTACTAAACGTCACTCACTAATGACAATTATTTTGTTATGTTATGAAGATGAACACATGTCACGATTCACATTCACACACACAATCCGAATTACAAATAGAGTGGTACCAATTATTAAAAGTATCTAATAAAACAATTATTTTCTACAAAATACTTCAAGTATCGGAAGAATTGGAAAATCACAGTGCGTCTGTATTACAACGGCAAACTATACGAAGGAGTTGAAGTGACTGACTGACTGACTACTAGCGCTTGTTCTCAGGCTCTCAGCGCGACGATATTACTGAGGAGGGTCGGGCCGCGGGGGGAATCGGTTGGTCGGCGAAGCTTGAGCAACAGAGTACTGACTACTGATACTACGAAACTCGAACGTTCACTGCCTTCCGAGAATTCATTCACCGACATGTATTTATACTCGTTATCTAGCCATTGACTATCTACAATAGCTAGTTACTGTGTATTTGTATTGTATTCAATATTGGTGACAATATTTTTTTTATCTATAATACCTATGTTCCATTTTCTAGTGAAACAATCATTTTAATTTTAAAGCATAAACCTATTTAATTCGAAGAACGTAATAACAAAAAACGAGTATATAATGATCCTCTATAACAATACTAGCGTCGTGAAAGTTATTGGAAATCGAAAGAGATCTCTGGGAACTAGTGGGAAGTGACTATTTCAATTTTGAAAACTCCATAAGTTATTTTTTTTTGCATGTAAGTACCTACGTAGTAACATAATCAAAGTCGAAAATGTTTCGCGCAGGTGTTCAATTCGCGTTTGAGCGTACCATAGAGAGCGAGTTCCTCGTAGTGCGATTATATTCGGCGTTCTCGGAATCCGTTACCTGCGCCAGCGCAGCTTTCACAACCATCTGCCGTCTGTCATTGGTGCGATGCGCAGTCGTAACGCAGCCACGCAGCTGCCACCCATTGAATAAGCAGCATAAATCCCCCAGCAATAGAGATGATTAATTGTATAGGAATCTATCGTAATTTGATGGCTTTACATAATGTACCCTACCAAAATAATTCAGTGGGTGCAGATGGTAACATTCTTTACTATAAGTAAACTTTGTAGGTATTTCAAGCGTTATCGTTTAATATAAATAGATGTAAATCTACAGTTTTGATAATGTAGGCAATTTGGTTAAACTTATTATAAAGTGTTTCGGAGATAAAAAATATTTGCTTAAATTTATGGCAATGAATGATAGAAAAGAATTAGGATGCTACCCAATATATGCATGTAGGGGAGACCCGGTATAAAAGTAACACAGGGTGAACGTAACAAATGAATTTTCGAACGAATTATATTGACTGTACTGATGGCTGTATCACCGGTAAGTGCCATTTGACACCGCCCATCACCTCAGCCGTGCTCACGGCGCTGAACCGTTTAGTTGTGGACGAAGCGAGTCGATCCCGCAAAAACATCTCAAAAGTAAGTTTCGATCTTATTTTTCAAGTGTGTATGTTTTTATTATGCTCAACTTTAGCTGGCGGGTTATGTATAATTTAAATAACAAAACTATTTGTCTTTATATATTACTATACCAAACGGTAACTTTCTAATGATTTTTTTGGGTTATGAGCTAGTGTTTGTCGAATTCGGGAAAATTTATGCGTAGGTATGAAAGTAACAAGTTGTTACTTTCATCCCGATTATGGTCGTGATATCTCATAGCATATTTTATTGTACATATTAATTTATTTTCAAGCACTAAAAACTTATTTTCTTATTCCAGAATGCCTAACATAAACGAACGACCAGCAGAAGTTTAGTTACTGTAGAAATTATGGATTTTGAGCAGTCGGACGCGATACTATCAACAAGTCGTCTGATTGAAGCAACACCTAGTTCATCATCACCATTATACACACAAAATATTTCAGATGACAACGATGAAGATACAACGTGTGCTTAACTCACCATCTTCATTACCATTACGAGTAGGTTCTCCTGATTTGCAAGCATCACCATTTCTACAAACGACTCCTTCTAATTTTATTTTATTTTATTTCATCTCATACCAATATCATTATCATTTAGCCCCTACGACGTAAAGCCTTTGCCAAAAGCAGAACCCCAGAAGAATATTGGAAAGGGAAGAAAAGGTAGACAGACAGTAATAATGACTGACACTCCCAACAAGCTTGAAATTGAAGAAGAAGAAGAAGAAAGAACGCTTCGATCAAAAGTAGTTAAAAAGTTCATTTTACAGACTCCTAAAGAGACAACGTCAAACGCTCCAGTTATCAAGAAAACTATTCAGAAGAAACTAAAGAAAATACTTAAGAACAAAATAAATGCCAAAAGAGTTAGAGATAGTGGTAACTCAGACAGCGAAGATTGCTTCTGTTTAGTATGCGTGAAACTGTTTTCAAACAATGAGTGATGATCAATGAGTGCAATGCCAGCTGTAGGCTCATGTAAGCTGCACCAAAAACGTTATTAGCTATGTGTGCCATAATTGTTTATCTGATTAAGATCTAATTTTTGATACAGTTGATTAATTACTTAAGAAGATTTAAATATTGTGATATTAATGTAAACCCTAAACTGCTGATTAAAAATAAGTTGATTATTAATGTAACTTTGTTGTTATTTACAGATAAACAGACACACAAACAGGCAGACATACAATGTTACAACTATCCCCTTGCATTGTTACAACCAACCCTAGGGGTTGGGATGGTTGTAACAGATTCCACATTTTTTTAAAGTTAGTATTTGCCTAAATCTGTGATACCAGTCGAATTGAAGCTAGTGTTAAAACAAAGTTGAAAAGCCAATCTATCATATGCACTAACATAAATTTATAAATTCCAAGTGGTCTGAGAGTAAAGGCGCAAAAAGTTAAAATTGTTACTTTCATACCTGGTCTCCCCTACTAGAAAAAAAGATTAGAGGTACTAAAAACCATTTTTTTCCATTTGCATTTCCATTATTCTAAAGTATCTTAAGTATTTCTTGGAAACAAACAATTGGAAAAACGACACATTAGAAAGTAGATTATACAGAATTGGAAATCAACACCGTAGTGCAATATTTAGGCAGGTCGTAGTTGTTTCGTGGAACATGCCAGCACACTCCAATTTCAATTTCACTGTGAAACAGTTATTCTCAGTACTCCTTAATCAGACATGAAGAGTTTAGCCCAAATAAACATTTTCGCAGAATTGGTGACATGTTTTGTTACCTGCTAGTACCTCCAAACATAAAATAGTAGGTAAGAAAACAGTAAATTAGATTTACTAATTTTCGATCTGCTGTGTGAATGTGCCTTATCTTTTCAATTCCGTATTCTAAAGTTGTAAATTGTAATGTGACGTGATAATATCGTTTTGCTATATTCACGTCGCGTGCTTCTACTAATTCGCGTATTCTGAGTCAGAGCCTGTAATAACAAATAATATCAGAATGTAAACATTCAGTTTCATACGAAACAAAGATAATTGTAATTGGTTATTGGAAATGTCAATGTTTGTTGTACTTAAAACTAAAAATGAAATCAATCATTTTTAATAGGTACTATGATAATAAGCATGCAATCGTATGTATCACAAGAATAAATGTAAGATAAATATCGACATTCAAAAAAAAAAAATACTTCAAAGTAAAATAATCAATATTTTAGTCTAGGTACCTTAAGATTTAAAACAACAGTCAAAACTAAGGATACGTTCGCCTATTTTACGGTTATTATTAACAACAGTGGTACGAGTACTTACGAGTATTTTGCATGCCTAAAAGAAAAATAACAGGTACCTGATAATATTCATTACAAAACTGTGTCTCACCTCTAGAGTAGGAAATTTTGTTTATAAAAAAGCAATGTAAAAGTTTCGGTGCGCTTACACGGTCAATAATAATTGCTTAATTAAGAGCAACATGAACAATTTATGGCAACTCAACGCGACAAGAATTCATTAAATGTTGTGGATATAGAATTGCCCGATAAAATTGCTCTATATTGCTACATAATATTTATTATTTCAATTCGTGTTGCGTAATTATTGCTCTAAAAATGTGGCGTCGTTGTACACAGAGCCAGACCGTTTACCGCGCCACCGGGAATTCTCTCAGTCTCTACCGGAGGCCCTCGGCAATGGACGTAGGTGCGGCCGCGGCAACGGGCCGCGGATTAAAAAAAAAAAAAAGACCGTTCACCGAACGGTTACAGATACCCCTACCTAATATGTACCTACTTACAAGTTCTTGTTAACTGCTTACATGGGTATTAATATTCTTTATCATTTCGTAGTTCTAGTGAAACAACAATGATTAATTTGTTATATCTAACTTCAATGATTCATTTAGGTACCTACCTAATGTAGGTATAATGATTGCCTTAGGTTTTGGTTAAGATGACGTTGTTTAAATAACTAAGTGTTGTTATATCTATCTTTGTCGTAACTAAACTATGTTTTTATTTTTCCAACTCTTCACACAAACTATAATCATAGCCGCCATTCATTTATTCATTTGACATTTGTGACGCAATGTTTACAATGAACTTCAGCAGCAACACAGAGTAGGCTACATTACATATTGAAAAGCAGCAACCACGCCGTCTAATTAGAGCACGCTTGTTAACCGTCTCCCTCAAGTTGTATACTTCATACACTTATTATAAACTCAAAAACTAATGCACAATTTTCATGGAGCATGGAGCAAAATAAAGTTTTGGTGATTTGTTACGGCCGAAGGCATAGCTCGTGGGTGTCCGTTAGTAAAATATCTATATATTTATAATAATTTACGGACTCGTGGTTGTTATTGCACACTAACTAGGTAGGTCCTTATGCTTGTTTGTTATTTTGTTCGGCTATAAAATTAGCTAAGCCTATCTGATTAAAATTGGGTACAGATATATTCTGAGACTACGTAAGTAATAGGCTATTATTTATTTCGAAAAAAGATCGTAAAATAAATATCATCAAATTATTATAAGTAACTAGTTAACCTTTGAACTTTGATCGTAAATAACTTTGTGTACAAAGTACAAACCAATTAATCAAAACTTCTTGGAAGATTTTAAAATAACGTAACTACAGTACCTACGTTATTTTTTACGTTCCAAAACGTTCGAGAATTTGCAATTCAATAAAACTTTTAATAATCAGGTAGATGTAACTACATTATAATTAAAACTGCTTTGAGTTTCTTGGAAAATATGGTAACAAAAACTGAAATCAAGAACTCAGTGCCTACCAAACTAAATTAATTTGTAGAATTGTAGAAGAAATCCTTTGAAGAATTCCTTAGTCCAACAAACTAATAAGCAGTACGGAGTTTATGACAAACTAATAAGCAGTACGGAGTTTATGAATTTGACCTTATTTATATGTATAGCAGCACACACACACACATTTGATTGAAATTTTCTGTTTGTGTCACTGTTTTGTATCTTATTTTCTTGTAATGGTCTGCATCTACGACATGTAATACTGTCGAAGTCTTACTCGAGATCTGCACAAGTTCACTAAATTCACACACCTTAGGATGGATAGATAATGAAGAGAGATGATAGGAGTTGGGTTGGTTAACAACTTATCTTAATCAATTAATGATAATAATTAAACAACAAAGGTGGCACCAAAGGTGCTAAAGGCGGAAATCTGAAATAAGTGAAAATTTAAGAACCTACTCACGAGGTACACGCTACCTATTTCTGTATCACTATCCATATTATAAAACAAAACCCTCCGCCGCGTATGTTCGCGGTAAATGCAAAAACTACTGCACCGATTTTCATAGTGTTTTCACTAAAGGATAAAGGAAAGTTTTTGGGTAGGTATATAATTTGTCAAGCGGGCGAAGCCGCGTGCGTCCGCTGGTTATAAATATTTCAGTCTAATTTATTTATCAACTTTTTATAGCGTCTTACGTGCAGAGTGGTTGTTAGTGGTTCAGACCGGTTATCAGCGCTCTATATATATGTAGTATGGAGATAGTTGT
Organism: Nudaria mundana; assembly: GCA_963556515.1. Taxonomy (NCBI): domain Eukaryota; kingdom Metazoa; phylum Arthropoda; class Insecta; order Lepidoptera; family Erebidae; genus Nudaria; species Nudaria mundana. Next base: position 18,674,474 of record OY748294.1, read on the forward strand.
CCTGGGGACTACTACGGAAAAGATAAAATAGAAGAAAAGTGACTTTATACTTGTTACACCCACATTAAACATGTAAATATATAGATATATATAAATATAAGTGTGGCATTGCACTGCAAAAGTTTTTATTCGAGGAATGAAGAAAAAACATTTTTTTTTAATTCGTGGAGTATAAAATAGGTAATTTAAATCTAATTTATATTGTATAATTTACTGGTTCGAGTGTAAAATTAATAATTCATAAGTAAGATAGCAGGTGCAAAGACGTAACCTTCACCGATTGGTGTCTGTAATAACAACAGAAAATTATTTCAAATTGTATCCTTTGTTGTCACAAGTGGACCACATTTTACAAGAGAAGTTTCACAAATAATTAAGTAGATAAGTATAATAAATAACATATGTCACGGCCAAAATACAGAGTTTAATTCGAATATAATTTCTTAATGATCGAACCACCAAATATAATAAAATAATATAGTCCACAGATATCTATAAAATATACATTTTTACTAGTCTGTCATAAAACTTTCAACTCTATTTTGATGTTTGATGATTTGAATTGCCATATACACCACTTTCGAAAGGCAAACCACAAAGCATTTAACATTTATATAATCAAAGCATTTAAGTATACCTAGAAGCTGGAAAGTGACTTTCACTGTAACATCATTGCTTTTGTGTCATTTCATCATAGAGTAAAGTCCTTCTAATTATCTTAATTCGTGAAAATCTGGCAGTAGCTGATTTCGCCTACAAGTAGGTATTTCTATGGCCGCCATTTATTTTAATACCTATAGGTACTACTAGCATTATTTTACCAGCACAACCCTCCTCCACTCTCGCCCGGCGTTCTTCTTACGTGATTATACTGTACTAATCAACCCGTTACCACCATACTATGAAGTTTCTAGTAACCTAACCATAGGATATTGTACCATTGATTTTATCGCGATTAAGTCCTGCATAAAATACCTAGGAAGAAAAAAGAGTTTACTTAAATTTATCTTTTATTATATTATAACCCCCAGACCAAAATAAAATGAATGGTCTGAGATTTTAGCGTTACGTGTTTTTCTATAAGTAAAACCAACTTTTCACAAAAAGGGTGACTTCGTCTGAAATATGTATAGACAGAAATTGAACCCAATTTGGACTTGTTTCAAAAGCTTTGCTGACGGTCAAAACGCACTTAAAATACCGAGAACATGTGTCATATAATCATAAAATTAGTGCCATTTCTATAGAAATAACATCGCCCCAAACCGTTTAAAGGTAAAACTGAGTCATCGGCCATTGCGGGGTGAGGTTGGCACGAGCGTTCTTCATTTATTTTTACATTGACCTTGTAATATAAAATATACCTAGGTACCTAAGTATAAATATTTTCTCAGAACTTTACAGAATTGTGTAGACAGAAGGCATATTTTAAATTGCGTCGACATACGCTGTCCCATCACTAAACACACCCATAGGATTATCGGATATTAAGTATAGGTATGTATAGTTCGCGAGAAGCGGAGCTTTGCATTTGTGTGAGTGCAGTGTACATGAACTTATAAAGTGACCTCCTTTATTCACACATGTGTTGTACACACAGCTACAAAAAGAGTTTTTACTATACTTTTCGTGGTCATTCACACAAATGCAATGCCAATTCCACCAGTCGTCAAAAGTACTATTGAAATCCAATAGTACTTTTAACAGCCAGCGAGATCGACACCGAGACCCAAATGATTGCCGCCAATGCTTACAATTTCCAGCTCCGCGTCACGACTTTTTAGACAGGGTAATCTTTTTATTGAAATAGAATATAACTCCAGCCTACAAGCCACAGAAGATTGTAAACGGAAGGTAAACCTTACTCTGTGCTCAGCTGGGATTGATGATACGTTGGATGACAATGCTAATTCTCGATGGACAAACGCATGACATAAAAAATAGTACCTATCAACATGACATGATTTTGACAAGTAATTACAAGTTTCATGGTTAATAGTACCGTTACATCAACAGATAGATATTCTGTGACCACAAAGTAGATATACATAAAACAGTTCCGATAATAGTGTAACGCCATCTCGTAGCGAGTAATAAGACTACCAAACTCGGCGCCATCTAGTAGCAAATCGCAGTACTACTACGTAACGTCTTTCGGGAATGTTCTGTCAAGGTACTTCTATGTAACGTGTTATCTAGAAGCATCTCGAAGGTGTGGAATGTTCGCGATAATTCTTCCGTGAAGATTCTAGAGTAATCTAGAGTAATGACCGTACTATAAAGGCGGAGCACTTCGGTGGCGGGGGATCAGTATTTCCAGAGCGATAATACGAGTTATACCTGCGAGTTCAAGTGCGATTAAAAGTGTTTAGTGAAGCTTTATAGTGAAGTGTAAATTAGTGGTGTAATAAATAAAGTGTTTTGTGGTAGTTTGATCGGCATTTTCCATTCCGTAGAACCCCGGCTCGTAACAACTGGTGTCAGAATTGGGGATTTGGACAATGCCGGTGTTACCGAAAGAAGACACAGAGGGCGTCCGTACCAGGGGTCAGCGCCAGCAGGAGTTGGACAGCAGGCGCTTCGGAGGTAATACGCCGGAGAGGTTGGGTGGTCAGGAGCAGCCAACGGTGGAAGCAGGCCCGCCCACGGTATCTCCAGCGCCAGCACCTCCAGACTTTGCTGCGCTGATGGCGATGCTACAGGAGCAAGCCCGTCGCCAGGAGGAGCAGGCCCGCCACCAGGAGGAGCAAGCCCGCCGGTTGGAAGAACAGCTGCTGCGGGATAAGGAGGAGCAGGCACGCCGCCAGGAGGAGCAGGCACGCCGCCAGGAGGAGCAGGCACGCCGCCAGGAGGAGCAGGCCCGCCGGTTGGAAGAACAGCTGCTGCGTGACAAGGAGGAGCAGGCACGCCGCCAGGAGGAACAGACGCTCCTCATGAAAGATCTTCGAGCGACTTTTGGCAAGGAGATGAATGTGATGAAGGATCAAGTTCATCATGTTGAGAACCGCATCACGGAAGCCGAAACTCGGATTGAAGATGTAAAAAACCAGATTACAGATGTGAGGAAAGAGCTGGGAAATCTGAAAGCTGGAGATGGGATTGCGACTTCCTTACCTGCCGTACCTTCAGCGCGTGGATTTAAAGTACCGCCATTCGATGGGACATCTTCATGGTCAGCCTATAAAAAGCAGTTTGAAGCCGTTAAGAAGGCAAACGGGTGGAGCAAAGCCCAGGCCATGACTGCGCTTACATTGGGTTTGCGAGACAAGGCGTTAACCATCCTAGAAGCTCTCGGAGACGATGTTTCCTACGAGCAGCTACTAGAAGCCTTGGAAACCAGATACGGTGACGCTCACCTGGAACACGTGTATCGTGCGCAGCTGAAGGATCGTGTCCAGCGCTCTGGTGAAAACTTGCAACAGTGGGCCCTGGAAGTTGAGAAGCTGGTACGGAAGGCATACCAGTCGGTACCTGCGCTCATCGATGGGAATCTGGTGCAAGTATTCATCGACGGCATCCACGACCTGGAAGTCAGGGCCGCTGTCAGACTCGGGCACCATGAGACTCTCAAAGACGCCTTGGCTCATGCTTTGGAGGTCGAAGCCGTACGGAAGGATCATCGATCTCACCGTGTCAGGGAAGTTGTAGCATCACCGGCTCGCGACCGTTTCACGAGGTATAGCCCTAGGTGCTACACATGTGGTGAGAGGGGCCACCTTCGATCCAGTTGCCCAAAGCGGACTGCTGAAAGAGAAGAAAGTCGTTCCCAAGAGGATAGGGTGGCTAATGTCACCGCCCAGCAACAGGAGGGAAACGAATAAATGCCAGGACTGCGGGGCGGGTGCTGGCTGATTTTAGAAGAGCCCCAAGGGTTTCGATCTCACAAACCCAGGATGGGAACAGCCTGATCATCAAGGGCGAGGTAAATGGAACACCATGCAAGCTGACAATAGATACTGGAGCATCTCGCACGGTTGTCAGTTCCCGACTTGCAAATCGGTTCCTTGGGGACTCTGCAAACCGTGACCGCATCAACTTGGTAACGGCCACGGGTCAGCGCATACCCGTCCGAGGAGAGAAAGAGATGCAGTTAAATTTGGGCAATGGAATTTACCTGCATAATGTCATCGTGGCTGACATAATGGACGACTGCATACTGGGCTTAGACTTTATGAGGAAGAACTCTTGTGAGATCGACGTCAAGCAAGGAGCGATGAAATGTGGTCAAGAGGAACTTTTCATGGAAGGAGCGTTATCAGGAAAAGTGTACAGCTTGAAGAAGGTCGTGCTTCCTGCCAGATCAGAAACGACTGTACCAGTTAGTCTCCCTCAGAATTCTGGGCGAACACATCGATGTGTACTCATAGAAGGGATATACAATGAACTTCCATGGAAAATGGCCCGAACTCTGGTAAGAGCCAATGAAGCCTCAGTGGTACGTGTGCTGAACCTTAGTGATAAGGAACACGTGATAGAAAAGAGCACATTGATTGGCACTTGCGAAGAAGTAGATTGGATGCGCCGATGCCAAGAGTTGAGTACTGGGAACATCGTCAACAAGGACGCTAGAAACAACGTGTTGACACTTTTAGAAGACTGTCGTAACATCTTAACGAAGAATGAAATGGACAAGGCTAAGAAGATGTTACTCAAGTACGCCGATATTTTCTCTTCGAGTGATGCTGACATTGGGAAGACTGGATTGGTTCAGCATAGAATCAATACAGGAAATGAGGCACCCATCCGTCAGCGACCAAGGAGACTGCCAGTAGCACGAGAAAAGGAAGTTGAGACCATGATTGAAGGAATGGTAAAAGATGGTGTGATAGAACCATCGTCAAGTCCATGGTGCTCACCTGTAGTGCTGGTGAGGAAGAAAGATGGCAGTATGCGGTTTTGTGTCGACTATCGTCGTCTGAACGACGTTACGAAAAAGGACAGCTACCCTTTACCAAGGATCGATGACACGTTGGACATGCTGACAGGGGTGAAGTGGTTTAGCACGCTAGACCTGAAAAGTGGCTACTGGCAAGTTGAAATCGATCCGAAGGATAAAGAGAAGACTGCATTTTCCACAGGAAAGGGTTTGTGGCAGTTTAAAGTTATGCCATTTGGTTTATGCAACGCCCCGGCTACTTTTGAAAGATTAATGGAAATTGTACTCGCCGGATTGACTGGGGACGCCTGTCTTGTCTATCTAGATGACATTATCATCGTGGGCCGTACGTTAGAAGAGCATCTTCAAAACCTGGAACGCGTGCTTGTAAAGATCCGAAGCGCGAACCTGAAGCTCAGCCCGAAGAAGTGCTCATTCCTCAAACGGCAAGTAAGCTTCCTAGGCTACGTAGTGTCTGAAGATGGTATCCGCACGGATCCAGAGAAAATCATCGCCGTCAAGGATTGGCCGGTTCCAAAGGATAAGACGCAGGTCAGAGCATTTTTGGGTTTGTGCTCATACTACCGGCGATTCGTCCAGAACTTTGCGGATATTGCCAAGCCCTTACACAAGCTCACGGAGGAGAAGCGACAATTCTGCTGGGACGGAAGCTGCGGCATCGCATTCCAGGAGCTAAAGAATCGTCTGTGCAATACACCTATTTTGGGTTATCCTGATGCGGAAAATGAATTTATAGTTGACACAGACGCAAGTGATATCGGACTCGGAGGTGTGTTATCTCAAAGGAAAGGAGATCGAGAGGTCGTTATAGCCTACTTCAGCAAATCCTTATCGAAACCTGAAAGGAATTATTGCGTCACGAGGAGAGAATTACTCGCCGTGGTGAAGACATTGCAGCATTTCAGCAAATATTTACTAGGGCGAAAATTCCTTATACGTACCGACCATGCTGCATTGAAGTGGCTATTACAATTTAAGAATCCAGAAGGACAAGTCGCCAGATGGATTGAGCTATTACAGGAATATGACTTTGTAATCGAACATCGCAGTGGGAGATCCCATGGCAACGCAGACGCATTGTCAAGAAGACCTTGCCCTGAAGACTGTAAGCACTGTGCCAAACAGGAGATAAAGGAAGCCATACCTGTGAAGATGCTTAAAACGGATCTGAGCGACGAATGGAAAGAAAGCCTACAACATGCTCAACAGGACGACGCAGACATCAAGCCAATATTTGAGTGGATTAAAGCAAGTGCTCCTAAACCCATGTGGAGTGACGTCGCTTCAATGAGTTCAATCACAAAAAGTTATTGGGCGCAATGGGACAGTTTAGTTATTCAGGATGGAGTCTTGTGCCGCAAATGGGAAAATGCTCGAGGAGACAGCTGTCATTTGCAAATGGTCGTCCCTAAAGTTAAGGTCCCAGATGTGCTACAGCTCTACCATAATGGATGTTCAGGGGGCCATATGGGAGTAAAAAGGACTCTGTTGAAGATACGTGAGCGGTTTTACTGGATCCACTGTCGCGACGACGTTGAGGACTGGTGTCGCAAATGTACGAGTTGTGCTGCTGTGAAAGGACCTCATACACGGAGCAGAGGTGCACTGAAACTGTATAACGTTGGGGCACCATGGGAAAGGATAGCCCTAGATGTTGCGGGACCGTTTCCTGAAAGTGAAAGCGGAAACAAGTACTTCATGGTTGTGATGGATTATTTCACGAAGTGGCCAGAAGTCTTCGCTATACCTAATCAAGAAGCTACTACGGTGGCAGATAAATTAGTTCACGAAGTCTTCTGTCGTTTCGGGGTGCCTCTAGAAATCCATAGCGATCAAGGAAGAAATTTTGAATCTCAGGTGTTCCAGGAAATGTGTCGGGTCATGGGTACTCACAAAACCAGAACGACCTCTTACCACCCGCAGTCAGATGGAATGGTGGAGCGATTTAATCAGACATTGGAGAGATATCTGGCAAAAGTTGTGGAAAGCAGGCAAAAAGATTGGGACAAGCACATCCAACCGTTTCTTTTGTCTTACCGAAGTGCGGTTCACGAAAGCACGTCAGTGACACCAGCTTATGCGAACTTTGGAAGAGAATTACGGTTGCCTGCCGACTTACTAACCGGTATACCACCTGACGCTCCACGCAATATCACTGATTATGCGAATGACTTGCGCAGCAGGATGAATGACATTTATGAGCATGTCAGACAATCAGGTCAACAAATGTCTGAAAAGATGAAGACCCGTTACGACCGAAAGACAAACAATAAGAGCTTCGATGAAGGTTCGTTAGTGTGGTTACATAACCCAGTCCGCAGTAAAGGGAAGTCTCCTAAGCTGCAAGCTAAATGGGATGGACCATACCGAGTTGTGACCAAGATTAACGATGTCACTTACCGAATACGGAAGAGTCCAAGAAGTGCGCCAAAGATAGTTCATGTGGATCGATTGGCGCGATATTATGGGCCTGACAATGCTCGGGACGAGCATGTCTTAGGAGGGGGCAGTGTAACGCCATCTCGTAGCGAGTAATAAGACTACCAAACTCGGCGCCATCTAGTAGCAAATCGCAGTACTACTACGTAACGTCTTTCGGGAATGTTCTGTCAAGGTACTTCTATGTAACGTGTTATCTAGAAGCATCTCGAAGGTGTGGAATGTTCGCGATAATTCTTCCGTGAAGATTCTAGAGTAATCTAGAGTAATGACCGTACTATAAAGGCGGAGCACTTCGGTGGCGGGGGATCAGTATTTCCAGAGCGATAATACGAGTTATACCTGCGAGTTCAAGTGCGATTAAAAGTGTTTAGTGAAGCTTTATAGTGAAGTGTAAATTAGTGGTGTAATAAATAAAGTGTTTTGTGGTAGTTTGATCGGCATTTTCCATTCCGTAGAACCCCGGCTCGTAACAATAGCATTTAAATAGCTTCTCAGAATTCTACGTAAGATTTCATTGCTGTACATTATTTAGGCCATTACGTAAACTATTGCGCTAGTTTACTTCTTTACTATTAATATTCTTATTTTTTTATAGTGACAAAGGAATGAAAGCCACTATTACAGTTTGACTCCCTGTCTCACTCCTTTTGCAGCTGGATAGGATTCGAGGTCTGGTTCTGTAGTCGGACTGAAACAGGGGCATTTTGTACAAGAACTTTAACATCACGATGTACCGATAGTCGATTTGGCACTGGAGGGACGGCAGCACAGCCCAAGTCTGGATCGAATCGAAGACCTTCTTTCCACTATTCGTTCACGAATCCCAAGCATAGAGGTCGGTTATATTCTTCGGTTTTTGTATGACCTGCCTCCTGTGTGGATGTGGTTTATGCTATGTACTTATTTATAGTCTTTTCGGAAACCAACTTTGGGAGGCTGGAAGTCGTCGAACCTGCGAGCGAGATCGTTCGTAAGGACTCTGGAGAACACCTTGTAGACAAGGCTCTGTCTGTCTGTAGTCTGTCTTTTTGAAGAAGAGAACGACCATACTTCACCTGGCATATTGAATTCTTTTAGCATCTATATAAATAAGCCACTTGAAATACTTGGAACGAAAAACAATACTCTTATACAACTAGTTACTGGAAATGTTTGCCTGATAATTGGCTTTATTTCTTGTATCATTCGCTATAATATATAATATAAGAGAGAAGCCATATATAATATATATGGCTTCGAAGTAATCAAGCGTCAATATCTATTAGACGGAATTGTAAATCTAAGGATCTTAGGTACTGATAACCTAAAACAAAAGTAGGTGACGGTACGAGGAATTACAAATTATTGGCGTTCCATTTTCAAGGCGCACTTAATTATTACAGATTTACTACTACCTAGGTTAATGACGTCACCAGATTACGGTGCCCATTTAGATTCAGCCCGGAGATGGCAGCGTCCACATTAGTCGATCACAGTACCTATTAATTATGTATATCCATCTATTATATGGGAGCCCTCTTAAATATCTATATATTTAATACGACAATTTGTGTCTGTCTGTCCGTCCGTCGCGTTTTTCAATTTACATACATTTTCATGAAATATTAAAAAAAAAAAAAATTTTTATTTTTATTTTTTTTTATATATTTGAGGCGATACAAAGTTCGCTGGGATAACTTTTTTTTTTTTTTTTTTTTTTTTTTTAATTCCGCGGCCCAAGGCTGCGGCCGCTCTAACGTCCGTTGCCGGGCGTCTCTGGTTACTAGCAGAGGGTATATCCAGTGGCGCCCGGCGGCGCTGGGATAACTAGTTTATTTCATTTTGGTTTTTGGTGAAAATTTCAAATGTCTAACTACCACGATTCATGAGATACAGCTTGGTGATAGATGGATGGACAGACGGACAGCGGAGCCTTAGCAATATGGTCCCGTTTTACCCTTTGGATGCAGAACCCAAAAAAACTATGAAATGGTACTGTAATTTTAAAATTATGGAATGTCAATTGGCGATCATGTGTGAAACTTATTCTGGTTTGATTACTTATTTAATTTATGACTTAAGTAATTGGAATCTATTGCATTGGCGTAACAAACGTGTTCACGTAAAAAGAAAGCTGGGCGAGAGTGGGAAGGGTGTATTTGCTCATCGGTACTGTCGCTCTTACTCGTTGTTACCGCCATAGATCGATAAATCGTCTACCGCGCAGCTTGAAGGTTTACGTTCTTTTTATGTGACGCGAGGTATACTAATTAACAACATTATTAACAGTTAAGTCTTGGTTTCAATCGGCATTTCACCAACGTAACGGACAACGCGGCAACGGTATCATGGCCGTTTATAACACTCAATATAATAACCATTCGCTATTAATTGCCACTCGCTGCAGTATATGAATAGAATTAAATGAGATGCGAAAGATCCGTTTTGATAGTTTTACGCCTTCATTATCCTCATAGTCTAAAAAAACAATATTTTTCGTGAAGCGACTGGCATCTGATGACCTCCACAACCTCCATAGTTTTACGTTTTATTTATTATGATAAAATGGCATAATATTGTAACGAAAAAGTCTAATAAAATATAAAACCAAAATAGAAGAAAAATCGACATTTCAATCTGTTTTTTTACTACGCTTTTATTAGCTTCACTTGTATGTTTGCTTGCTTGCTTGTATGTGTTTGTTTGTGACCGACTCTTTTGGGTTCAATTTTGCCCTACTTTGAACGATCAGATTTAATTCAAACTTTGCACAAGACCGTTGACAATGCAATAATTCGATTGAGAATTAAAAAAAAAATATTAAAAATGAAAAATAAATAAGTAATAGTTTAAAAAACTAAAAAAACACGCTTTTATAGAGAATCCAAACTAAAAAGTAGAAAATAAATTTTAATAAGTGTGAATTAAGAATAGTGTAAATAAGAAATAAATGTATATTATTGTAAAAAAAGCATGAGGTGCATAGTTATAATAGTTATAATATATATTTTATTGACAGATATGAGTAGAAGAATTATCATTTTGATAATATCTTAAAATGCACCTCACGCTTTTTTACAATAATATACATTTATTTCTTATTTACACTATTCTTAATTCAAACTTATTAAAATTTATTTTCTACTTTTTAGTTGGATTCTCTATAAAAGCGTGTTTTTTTAGTTTTTTAATGTAATATTTACAATAAGAATTACAATATACAAAATAAACATAATTATAGACTAAAAATATTTACATTACGAAATATCGTTTAAAAAATCCTCCGCGTCATTGCCGACTGGGAAGGTTCCCAGAATGCTGGCTGTGTTGCCACGTTGGATGGCGATACTTATTCTATATTATGTTTTTTAAACTATTATTTATTTTTAGATTAGGTAGATCTGTTATATTGCAAGATACTAGATATAGGTAGATGGTAGTTATTTAAATGTAGAACAATTTCGGTAATGCGATTTAAAAAATATCACTGGATCCAATCCAGATGCATTTCTCAGAAAGGAGTAAGTACGGCCGACTATAAATAACGCTCGGCCACTCTATAAATAAACTCATAACTTGGTTAGTTACTGCACAACACTAGCTGATATAAAATTGACTTTACGTGCACGACATACCACAGATAATACAAACCTTGCTATCATTTTTTTTTCTTTTTTTATTAAGTATGCTAAATTGACTCCGCCCGCGATGAAAAGTCGCGATGACGTCTAGCGTTTGTGGGCGACTCTCACAGTACACAATACTATAGAGAGTGGCCCTCAACTTGACGACCTAGTGATGTGCCTCTTCACGCCCCGCTTAGAGAACCCAGGGTTACATGTGGGAGGAAACATGTGCGCAGGGCGTTCCAGGGCAATATCGTTCGGCACAAATGAACGTTTAAATGTAGGATGCCTGCCTATAAGTATTTAACTACTATTTTCCCTTCGAAGTAAAGGCAATAAAAGGATGAAGTAGCGATAAAACTATTCTCTCCGCTCTTGGCCTTTGACATCGAGAAGCGACATGAACGTCGTGTGGCGCCCCAGACAGCTGATCAGCATCGCAGGTTAGTCGAGTAACTCTCGAGGAATTTTAACGACATTATACATATAGAAAGTCTACAAGATGTCTGATAAAACGAAACGTGCATTGTACTTTTTGATGAACGCGAGCGATTTGAAACCAACCAACCGCTTTGTAAGACCCCAATATTTAGTTAGAAAACTTCTATACTTGCAGACATCATTAATATATTACTTTCGTATATTAATAAAAGTATTTGGCAATAACTGTTCGGATTCAATGTAAGTTTAACTGAACAACCTTCGCGTGTTCTTGGAAATGGTCGACCGGTCGACGTTGTGCCGTGGTGGTTTCCCAGAACCTGGCATCGGTCGCACGTCGACCCGCAGTTGAGTCAATCATTTTTTTTAAATGGATGCGTTCTAATTTACATTGCGCGCACTATTTGATTTATTATACTTGTTAGCAAGTAAAAAATAGGTGGCTAGGTACGTTAAGAAACTACGTGTATTTCTATTTATAGCCCAGACACTAAGGAGTGAAAGACATTACTGGTTTAAATATAGTTTTTTTAATACGTTCGGTACCTACCTATCTTCAGTGAACTTGAGAAACAGGTTGTACGTAACGTTCCATTTCTTTAACCTACTTTTATTTTCTAAAGGGAGATTACGAACTTCCTTGTCTACCAAATTCGATGAGTCCTAAGTATAAAGGCCAAACCAACAATTCGGCCATTTTGACTTTTTTATAGTTAACGCGGTTTATCGATAATGTCATGTGAGCTATTAAAAAAATCATTTTAGCTTGGAAACACGATTTTTCATTGAAGTTAGCCTATGTAACATGAGTTCAAAAGCACAAAGACCAATGTGGCACATTGGCCATTATTGCCTCTTTAAGTATTTTAAATGAAGTTTCTCAACATCTAGACAACTATATTTGTTCATTGTTGGAGTTTGAGTGACACTGAATTGCCTTAGTTACTTATACCACAGAATAGGGAATAGTATGTACTAATACTATATTGTTTTTCTGTTGCTACATTGCTGGATTAGGTCTTAATCAATACGTGCTTATACGTGTATTATACTGATTTGATTAAAGTCAACCTTATTTAATTTTTTCGCTCATAAAATCAATTAACAATTGAAGTATGTAGGTAATTTATAATTCATTAATTATAATAAGAGATAGTTAGATATTTAGATAATTATTGAACAATTTCCAGATAATTATCCCAGTCTGGAACTTGTGCCCGGTATATGGCAATAGGCTCGCCCCCTATTACATGGGACCTAACATAGCTGGCGAGATGTGGGTGTGTTTGCACACCTCTGCCTACCCCTTCGGGGAAAAAGGCGTGATGCTATGTTATGTTATGTTATGTTTGAACAATTTTAACAAAAACTAACGTAAAGTGGCCAGTGTACAGTATAAAAAAACCGGAAGAATTTATAAATAAAATATTGTGATATAAATATGGAGGATAATATTATTGTTGTGTTGTGTTGGAGTTAATATATTTTATAAGCAGTAAAGTATGCTAACTTTTTCTCATATACTTAATTTTACAACATGAATCACAAAAACTCTTGGGCGGGATTCGAACCAGCGCGACTGATCGAGTCCAGCCCAAGAGTCAAGACTATAGGTGTAGTACCTATAGTCTTAATGTTTAAAAAAAAATTAAATTATAGAGCCCTCTAGTTTTATCAATTATCCCGGGATAAAAGTAGCCTATATTACACCTTATTACATCTGCCAGTGAAAGTCCCTTTAAAATCGGTAGTTCCAGATATTAGCGGAAACAAATAGACAGATAGACGGACATAACATAACATAACATAGCATCACGCCTTTTTCCCCGAAGGGGTAGGCAGAGGTGTGCAAACACACCCACATCTCGCCAGCTATGTTAGGTCCCATGTAATAGGGGGCGAGCCTATTGCCATTTACCGGGCACAAGTTCCAGACTCTGGGATAATTATCTGGGTAAAATTCTAAAGAGAATTATACATTATCCACCAGACCCGGGAATCGAACCCGAGACCTCGAGCGTGGCAGTCCGTTCATGGTACCATTGTGCCACCGAGGTAGAGTAGATAGACGGACAGACAGACAAAAATGTTAAAAATTGCATTTTTATGTCAGTATCGTGTACACTATCATATGCATTGAGTAAAAAACTGGTTATTTGCAATTACACACAGACACTTTAATTTTATTTTACTGTTTGGATGGATAATAACCATACTTAAATGTAAAATGATAATGATCCCACAACAACACGTAGGTTAACTAGGTCTTGATAAAACGAATTTCATCTCGAAAGAGAAATAGCAAATTAAGCGGCACACACGAATGAAATAGAATTGATTAACGTAGAGATTGACTTAGCTAAGCAATGTTGAAGATCAAAGCAGTATTTCAATCAGTTCGTTAACATTCGCAGTAGTCCGCTATTGAAATTTAAACTAGCTGTGCTTCTGGGAAAACGCGACTGTCTTGTCACAGCTTGTGTATTTTTTTTATTTCGTTTCGTTTCACTTAATCCCGTCCTAGCCCAACATAACAAGCAATGTCCACAAAAGCGAGGGAAAACGAAGACGCGCAAAGATAAATAATGAATTAAAAGTAAATTGACATTTAAGCCACGGAATTTAAAAAAAAAAGTAAGTTGACATTTACATTTTAATCTTTTGGGTTAGTTATGGTAATTAATATTCAAAGCAGAAGAGTTACATTAAGTCCATATTCTTGTCACGTTTTATCCATGTCCTCTTTTCTTACGTACCACTGCTACATCAGGTCTTACCCTGTTAGCACAAAGAATAGGGAATAGTAGATATTTATAATGTTAGGTTGATATAGGTGCCTATAGAATAAACTAGATTGCCGACTCGGGAGTTTGTAAAATGTCAAGAGGCCAAAGAGGTCAATAAAATCATTCTAAGTTTACTACGAATAAATCGAAGCACATCTAAATTTTTTAGTATAAAATAACGGACGATAGTATAATAAAGATATTCCATTAGCCACTGATTGTGTCTTTAAAGTCTTTTATCTGTGGTTTTTAATATGGAACGCGCCCGTATAAGTAAATTCAGCTGAATATCAAATGGTTTGCCTTTATCTAGCGAGAGGTCAGTGACCGTGCGACATCGTTGCCGTGGCGCTGGGTATCTTTCAAAGCGTATTTTTTTTTATTTATTTATCTCCCGATTTCGTTTACTTTTATAACATACGAGTATTATGTTGCCCATCTAACGAGTTCCGATAGTTTTGATTAAAAATAGCGTAACTGCTAAGATAATCTTTTTCATTGGCTATATTGTACCTACAATTTATTATGAGAAGAAGTTTGTAAAATGGACAGACTTCCTTCGTTTTGAGAAGGCTTATATTCTTGGTTGCAGAGGAGGAATAGTGACCTCATGTATCTTCCGTCTCAGGTCATTACCGGGCATGGATGCTTCAGTATCTGTTTCGCATACAATGTGAGGTCACACCCCAGTGTCAACACTGCGAAGCCTCAACGACGCGGGATGAAACCCGACCAGACCCCCGAAGTGTCCACACAGGTGGTCAAAGTCCGCCGGGCGCCACTGGAAATACCGTACAGTAGGAAGGTAAGAACGGCCGCAGCCTTGGGCCGCGGAATTAAAAAACAGGCTTATATTCTTAACATTGATCCTTGATTACATACCTACCTACCGAATTTTTTATCTAATATGGCTCCCATCATTCACCGAGCCTTTTCCCAACTCAGTTGGGGTCGGCTTTCCAGTCTAACTGCGATTCGGCTGAACTTCGATATTTTCCGTGAAGCGACTGCCATCTGACGTTCACAACCCATGGGCGATATCGAAGTTCTGTAGTTAGACCGGTCGGATTTTTGATTTTAGGGCTCCAACTACCCCTAACGACTGCCATTGATGTTAGTATGACAACCGGGACCGACGGCTTAACGTGCTCTCCGAGGCACGGAGGGGTCTCAATGTCTTAAGAAATGGTCACCCATCCTAAGACCGGCCTGAGTCGATGTTGCTTAACCTTTGTAATGTGTTAACATTGTCGGTTACCACTAGACCACGAGCCCCTCCTAGACCACGAGCCCCTAATATGGCTCCCATATTTCTTATTTAACTAGGTACCTAGGTAGTCCTATGTAGGGAATTAGTATTTCCGAGTAAAACTGTATTTCTGAAAAAGTGTTTTTGCATATTTAGCATCATTTAAATATAATGAATATTCAAATTAAATTTATTATCTATCATGCCAGCAAAGGCACGTTCACTGACTAATTTCAATATGCATAAATTATGCATTTGGATGTACAGAATCTGAATAATTTATTTGTCCTCAATTATTGTGACTCGCGTTATTCTAAGACACCTTTGATATGACAACGAAATGGAATACGTGATTCTTAGAAATGCATCATATTCATAAGTTTTCTAAGAGCCGGAGGTCAGAGGCGAATGCTGCATAAAATTTAATAGCCATGCATAATGCTCTTTATGGTATTGTCGGCCCTTCTGCGAACAATAACCCGCATACAATTTACCAAATAAGACAATGCAAAAAAATCAAGTCATAATGTTGGCGATTTCTCATAACAACCCTTGGGTTGGAGGCTTCCAAGGATTAATTACGAGTTCCGAGTAGGCCCGCCACCGGGCCATTCGGTTCTCGGTAAACTTCGAATCGAAAAAGGAGCAAAAACGGGCTCGGCCTCGTTCCGAGAACACGCATACCTGCGCTCGCGCAGAGCAACCATCCCACCTTATTCCATCCGCCCGCCAATTCGAGAGAACTCACATTTTCCTAGTACGTAGAACGTGGTAGAGGGCCTTCTTTACTTGTTAAAGTTTTTTTATTTTTCATATCTAAGTACCTTTAAACCTAGTATTAATAATTCTGTACCTACTATTCCTCTCTCAATTACCATGTCCATAGATAATAAAATATCATCAGTTTACAATGAAGTTTTCCGATAATACTTACAATGTATGTACTCCATAATCTTAAAAACATTGAGTTAAAAATGAATAAAATGTTTGAACTGGTTCGAATTGCAATAAATATTTTAGCAACGTTAGGTGCAATCAATATAGGTACTCGCAAAGACCTATGGGCGTTTTCACATTGCACGATAACGACACACGATATCGTCCATAATATCGTGACGATATCGTGCAGATGCAAACCTAATATATAAATAACCTAATATAAAACCCCATTAGCAGTCGTCCGTTAACGGACGATACATCGGCTTAAAAAAAAGAATAGCAATGAAAAATTTTACGAATTCGGAGAAAAGTGCTTTTAAATTCGCGTAAGCCGCTACAGTTTACGCAATAGTATTTCAATGGATTTTTGATGATTAAAAACTGCATGCGAACACATGGGGTTAAGCTTGTGCTCTATTATACCTATTGCTGTTTTCCAAGCATTTCGTAACGCTAGAAATACAATTGTGTATTTGTTATCGCCTTTGAGAAATCAGACTTAAGTACGCTATTTAATATTGATAAGTTCTTAGAAACTAACAATACAAACTTGTATGGTTGACTTGGTTGTTTGTTTCAAGAAAATGAAGTTAGATTTGAGCCGTATTATCTTATCCGACCGCATTATACTCGGTCAGAAAAAGTCACCGTAGCAAACCGTAAATAAATGTAAGTTGTTTATGGTTAGACAGAATTGATATAATCAAGATTACAAAAGAACCAGCCAAGTGCGTGTCGGGCCACGCATAGAAGAGGGTTCCGTTGTCACACATCTATAACTCCTGAACTAACAAAGTTATCGGATCCGTTATAGTTTTCCTTGAAAGTTCATTACATGAACTACAATCATAAATATTTTCAGATTTTTCGAGCCGGCCGTTCTGGTTAGAGTAAGAAGAGGTACCTAAGAGGTATTTTTCTTCTAGCACTTTGTCAACGTAGTAAATATTGCTTGTAACCAGAGACCCCCGGCTACGGACGTTAGAGCGGCCGGGGCCCTGGGCCGCTTGCAGGTTTCTAGCACTCATCCTTTAGGAGGAAAACGGGTACAGACGGACGCACAGACATGACGAAACTTTAAGGGTTCTGAAATTTGAACTACAGAACCCTAAAAAGGAGTTTAGAAGACTCATCATTTTCTTGATAATTTCAAATTTCTTATACTCGTAATATCATAGACTAATAAATACCTTCTGCGTGTGAACCAGAGACGTCCGCCAACGGACATTAGAGTGGCCGCGGCCTTATGCCGCGGAATTAAAAAAAAGTCTAATAAATAAATAAAAATGTTTTTTATTACATTGTTATTCTATTTTTATTACGTCTATATGGTGCTTATTATTTAATCCCTACCGATTACCACAAAAGGTCATAACTGCCGCATGTCATTCTTAATAATTAATAAATATTGTTGGACACACAAATAGTTTATTAAACGTAAAATCGCGTATCACCAAAGATGTTATAAGAACTAAATAGGTACAAAATAAGTAAAGTAGGCAGGTGAAGTACATAAATATGCCTTTTAAAATTTACATGTATTTTTATTTATGAAGATGTCAATATTTTGTATCTACTTAATAGGGTTATAACTTAAAAAACAACTGAATATAAGGTGTCCTAAAACTGTAACAAATGTTGCCTATATGTAAGTACTATTCCCTATTCTGTGCCTGGCAGAATAGGGAATAGTACTTACATGAACTTGCACTCCGACGTTAATTGAAGCACATTCTTTTGTTTACAGAGAACATAATTCGAACGTTAGGGTTGTCAGTAAAGTACCAGCAGAATTTGACCAATAATTATGACGTTAATGCTTCAATATCAACTTTATGGTCAATGCCGTGTCACAAACAAGAGACAACCCTTACTAACTTACAACTTCAAGTTCTCGCTGACGTCACGTATTCTTTACGAATGTTAGGTGAGTGACATATGCCAGATAAGTTATTAATTTTGAAATCATGTTAAATAGGTACCTACCTAATTAATACAACAACACGTGCCCGTGCCGTCATACATCGTGTCGTTTTGACATTAAAATAAAGTGACTTGATCACTTGACATGCCAGTATGTATTTTTTAAATTAAAAAAGTCAAGGAGGTTTATTACCCTAATGAAGTGTATCAGTGACTTTTAATTTTGGTAAGAATAAAATATACAGATAACTAACCCACCTATATTTTTTACTCGAGTTTCCTGGAGATCTTTAACAATAGAACAGGAATGTCTTAAGCAGAACGGATTGAACTGATAAAGGAACATTCTTGTTGGTAGGTAGTGGTAAGAATAGGATAAAATAAATTCATCCGATGAACCATATGGTGTCAATGGGTCCTACACAAGACCTAAGGGTCCCAAGCCCCAAGTTAACATCACCTGTAAGTGGTTCACCTTCCGAACGAGGCTCTGGCAACATAGCTCCTCCTCTTATTACCTGGGACCAATGTAACTGGAGAAACTTGAGCATTTAATACGTTCCTGCCTATTATGCTTTTGGGAGAAATATGTGCCATGCCCATTCTGTATGTAAGTATGTTTCAAGAGTCCAATCTTCAATAAAGTATCCATCCAATAAAAATAAACAATAAACTTAAATCAATTTCACGGCCGTCAATTATGAAACTTCAAGTGTTTCTACGAACAGCTGTCTTCGTCATGGTGTGGCCGTTTGTAACAATAGACTTTGCCTCTTGAAGTTAACAAAAAAACAACAAAAAGAAATACGCGCGTTTCCCTTTGAGAACAAAGGTAAGCGCGATTCCCGTAAATGAATTATCAGCACCATATTCCCGGTATAATGCAGACAATGCCGGCGGCAACAATAACTTTGATTACGATGAAGTGCTTTAACTTTGTTACTATGAGCATGAGCTCTCATTATCACGTACCTACTAACAATGTAAAGGTTAGTTTGTAAAGTGGTAACCTTCATAGTGATTATTATGGATTTCTCTTAGTTGAATTTATAATGTAATGTTTATAAATTACATACTTATTTATAAAAATCAGAAGTTTGGTACTTCTTATTTTCGGTATTTTTTGTGGCATATGGTTGCATTTTTTTTAAATTATCTCGATAGGGCCGCGTAATATTTTAACAAAAACTAAGACTTATGTATGTATGCTAATTTTAGCTAGTATGGTATTGGCCCAGACATACGACTTCAAAGGACTGGCTGGATTACCAAGCAGTTGGGGAAGACCATAATATAATTAAAAAATATTTGGTGCATTTTTTTTAATTCCGTGGCCGCTCCTGCGTTCATTGCCGGGCGTCTCTGGTCAGAAGCACAAGTATTTCCAGTTGCTCCCGGCGGTTGTGGCTTCTACTGAGATAAGGTTGATGCCTATTGTATGAATGTTGTGCTGAAAAATTGTTGAATAATTAATTAATGCAAACTGTAGATGGTATTTTTATCAATTCCACTTAGTGTCAATTACTTTCCGCAATAACAAACGAAGCAAAAATAGTTAACAAGTTTTCTGAGTACCTACATAGCACAATTTTAAACTGACTTTTTTAATAGTTATAACTTATAACCCTTTATAATTCTAAGATTCCTTCTGACTGTCATTTTGTAATAGTACCTCTTATAATTCTAAGATTCCTTTGATCATCTTATGTCAGTTGGCGTGCTCTTTAAACACGTCTGCGAATTCTAGCGAATTTGACATGCAATTTACAAATAATTATCAGTCAGTAATTCATAGAAGTAATTTGATCTATGTTTAAATAACCAGCTGGCAAGGATTGATTACACGATACGTAGAATTGTTTCGTAATTATGGCCCAAGTTGGTATTTATAATTATGCCAATAACTGACACTGCCAATGTTTACATTAGCTATTAATATAAACTTCTTGAAAAAGACGTGGAGATTTTTACATAATACATAATGCCACTAATATAACTACTTCAACTACAGCACATCGGGTGAACCGCAATTTATAATTTCATTCATGTTTTTTTTAAGTTATTTCATTTATAAATATAAAATTAGACCGAACGTTGACAGATTTTTTTCTAAGCCGGAAGATCAATGTTCGTCCGCTAATTTAAAGTACATATTTAATCTGTGGTAGGAGATAAGCCCTGTTTTATCATCAGTAGATTAATTCTACGGAAATGATAAACAATGCCGTTAAACCAGCATGATAATTGGTTTATACATAATATAATAAAATAATTACTCGGCCGGTAACTCTGTGTCATTGCCATATATAACAGTTTAAAAAGTAACATGTTTACTTTGTTGACTATTTTTTATTCTGTCTTCTGCGTGTGTACCATACCAGAGACCGGGCGTCTCTCGGCAATGGACGTAAGGACGGCATTTAAAAAAAAGTTGACTATTTTTACTGAATGCCTCTGTATTATGGCCCTAATTCTGCAAATCTTGCATGCAAATATAACGTAATATGTCCTACTAGCATACATTTGCAAATTGCATAAAAATTGTAACGTAAAACTTGTATGCAAGAGTTGCATAAGTAATGGAACAGCGCCCAGTGTTTTATAATTTACACCATTCTTTTGACACCATAAGTTGGTATTGAAGCCGAGACGGCATTATGTGCGTTAGATAAGACATTATACGTACATACGCCGGGCGCCACTGGAAATACGTTCTGCTTGTAACCGGAGACGCCCGGCCACGGCCGTTAGAGCGGCAGCGGCCTTGGGCCGCGAAATTAAAAATATATATATATACGTACATACCTATATTTAAAAACATTTCTTAATATCACTTTATGGTGTATGAGTTTTTTATACTCGTATTTAAGAAGCTTGCTGATGGCGAGTTGATGACGTATGATAAGATAACATTTTAAAATGTGGAATTGTAGCTAATTAATAAACATAAAATAAAATAATTTTAAGTCTATTAAAGAACGGAATTGAGAACATCCTCTTTTGCGCAGCCGGTTCTCGTTAAAGCAATACTACGAATTGTATTTAAATTGTTTTGTTTCAACTGAATTAATTAACTCAGTATCGTTAAAATTTATATGAGTTTGTGAACTTTTTTGTTGACTTAAAGTTTGATTACTTTTAGTTATTGTTGTTTCAGACTATATTTAATGTTACCTACATTAAATATAGTTTTAAGTATTTTTTTTTTTAATTCCGCGGTCCAAGGCCGCGGCCTCTCTCACGTCCGTCGCCGGGCGTCTCTGGCTCGCACGCAGAAGGTATTTCCAGTGGCGCCTGTCGGTATAGATATATGTCTTATTTATTTATTTCTGTTTTGTTTTGATATAAATTTGTGGTTTTTGTTATTAGTAATTTATTATTATTATTTTAATTAATTATTAAGTAGTGTCTTATTAATATTATAAAACTAACTAAGAACTAATAGAATCAGTTAAAAATATCTTAACGCAAAAGTAAAATTTAAAATTTTTGAGTTGTTTCTGTATTCTTCTAGGTGTGCGATAGTATGGTATCTTTAGAAGTAGTGATCTTGACCTTAATAAAAAATATATTGGATAAATGTTGGTGTTATTATGATGTCAGTGAATATAAAAAACATGAACAGATAGGTACGTTGAAAAGTCCGTAAACGGTGTAGTTATGTACACAGTCAGTAAAATTAGTAATGACTTTGAATTATTATTATCAAAACATCAAGTTACATTTATTATATTGTTATCATTAAGATCCCATTGACCCTAAAGTCGATAAATAATGATAACAACTGGCGCCATTCGATATTTTACTAGGTCTGCACGTGGTTTGACATAAACAAATTAAAATTGTCGCGCTGACGTACCAACCGAGCATACGCGGAAGATACCAATAGTAAAGATAAACATTATGATTAACAATCGCAATATACCTACACGATACGCCTGACAGCGCAAGGCGAACAACATTAATTATTAGGTAACAAGTTATAAATTCTCACCTGGTAGTTTAACCACCATTGGAGGTGAACGTGGACGGTTGGGATCCAATGTAAACGCCTTCGTTGACAACAAAACACGGAAACACAAAGGCCCACTTATAATTACTTAAGTATATTTCCTCAAATCCACTTTACTGCCGTTTCGCTTCTTGGTAAGACTCTATATAAGCAGTTTCGCAGAAGTTGACTGCACTGGAGAAATTAATTTGCAGAAATCAACTTAGTCGACGGCAGCCCGTAATAGTGCCACGACAGAAACGCTTTCTAAGTACGCGCACATTCAATTTCACTTAACGATTGGCATTTATCACAGATAACGATATCGCGACGAGAGGTGAAAGTTCGAGGTGGATCGCTTCAGCGTGACGGTCCTCGTTGGTGCACAGAATCGTACTGAGCGAACAAACGAAACGGCCAGGCCAGACGCAAGAGCCAGCGCGCCTCGCGCGGCGTTGCGAGTGTGGTATAAACACACTGGCGGGTGGTGTGGTGAGGGCCGAGCAGCGGGGGGACCTAGTTCACTGGCACATCAATATTGTATGAAATGAAATATACTGAGCAGGCAACCAGCCGCGGTTCTTTAAACCGCACTCGCCGACGAGCCTTCTTAGAACTACCAACCTTGGCACTTCCGTGAAATAACTCAATACATTGTCACCAATTTAAAAAAAAATAGTCTATATATATAGTAATATTATAGTCTTCCAAGGTTTGTGATCATGTAAAAGCTAATGAATGTAACGTTAAAACGTGCATAAATATAATATGTTTGACCCCGATGACCGACTCATAAACACTGTTATATCTATCAGGCCATCAATCAAATCGTGAGCTCGGCCCCCTGCCTCCATCAGAGACGTGGAGGTTATATCTAAGCGTTAGAAAGTTCATTCACATCTTGGTCTATTTTTTGTCGACGAACACACCCAGTCGCTACACTAATATACACACTACACAGGTATATTTCAAATGAATACGGATAGTAACAACATTGCTATAAACTACCGCAGTTAGATACCATTATTGTAAGGCGTTGGTCCTTTTCTATTGATTAACAATGTACTCGTAGATAACCGAAGTAAGAATACAAAATTCATAAATCACAGACAGGATAAAATAAATGAAAGCGGAACAAGCCAAAACAATGGCAAACAATTTACCGGATATATGAAGAAATGAAAGTGAAATATTTATAGTATTAAGTCAAAATAGTATTGTTTAAATCTGAATTCGAAAACTGTACCGGATACCAGGTAAAATGAAAAAATAACAATAGGTATGTACCTACTTACGTATATGTACTTTAAGGTCTCACACTAACCGTTTGTTTAAAAATAAAACTGTAATGTTTAATAAAGACTCAATTAAATCGATGTATGACAAAACTATTTCATAACATACCTTAACATTCACAAACATATCAATTTTATAAACCACCTTCTTTAGTAAGTCATGTTATTATAAAAGAAAAACTTGTATTGTAGAAGTCAAGCCAGCTCCTCGTTCATGGCATCAAAAGTGTCCCAATTCGGATTATTATGGTATACCATCTATATCAAATCCACAATTGAGAGAGAAGATCTTATCGATGGTGATACGGATGATAATAACGAAATTTCTACTTCGACCCCACGCTTCTTTCAGGTTCAGATGATGAGGAAAGATCAACAAACGGATTTTGTATTGTATCTGTATAGCACATAATACACAATACAGTTATAACAGACAACTTATTTCATAAGATCGTTGTTGTAAGATCGTGCAGGTCTAAATTTAATATTGTTTTAATATTATATACTAAAAATATTTACATTACAAAATATTGTTTAAAAAATCCTCCGCGTCATTGCCGATTGGGAAGGTCCCCAGAATGCTGGCTGTGTTGCCACGTTGGATGGTGATACTTATTCTTTGGGCCAGAAAATATCCAGCCTTCTGGTCCTGAGAAGCATCGATTAAGCGTTTAGCAATGTCTCTATAAATGCGGCGAGCACTCGGAGCCCATGCATGACCCCAGTGTCTCAACAATTAAATTAACTCTATTTGAATACTTAGAAATTACGGACTTGTATTTTTTAACTTAGTTAAAAAAAAGAGATTTCTCCAATCGACCGTATATTTTTTTTTATGTTTGTTCGATAACTTCGTCATTTAAGAACCTATTTTAAAACTTTTTTTTTTTTGGAAAGGAGTTATTTCCATAGTGGTCCCATTATAAGGAAATCGGGATCTGATGATCGGATCCCGGAGAAATCGAGGGTAACCGTCAAAAATTGTAAGAGCGACTAATGCGTTTGTTAATTTTTCATTAGGTTAAAGCACTGCCATTTAATGAAGGAGGAAATGAGCCGTAAGCCAGTCGAGGAACTCATCAACGTTTTACAGCAGTTACATTGTGTTTGGGTTTGATTAATTTGTATTGAAGAGAACTTTATATATCCCAAATTGCTTTTTAGTTTACGATTCAAGTCGGTTTTATTTGTTCAATATTATTAATTAGGTACCTATATTAGGAATTAGGTGGTTAGTAATCAATTTCAGTCCAATAATAGGTAAATACTTATTTAAATGTCGAATTCTGCATCTTTTTTAAAATCTCAATGAAGTCTGAGTTCTAATGAGTCCTCTGTGAACGGGGGAAAATAAACTGTTTTTTTCTTTCTAATTGGGTAATCTGAGTATTTTATGATAATATGTCGTTCGGATTTTAATGCGTTTGCACCATAAACATATATAGCGATTCATGAACCAGGTTTAGGCACAGAATAGGGAATAGTATGTACCTAGGTACTACGTAGTTGTAATTCATTTATATCAAGCTGTCAATCCGAAAAGAAACGAAGGCGACTCACTGGTGATGTTGGTTTCATTTCGTAATTTAAATAGGTAACAATAGCAACTATTCATTTTGTGACAATAGACGATTCTAGGAATTGAGTACCACACTTGTTAATCGATATAATTGGATCCATAGATAGAGGGTTCTTTGAAAGGCGACGCGTGTGACATGCGCCATTGCGCCATGCTTCTAGGAAAAGTCTTCTCTCGAAGTCGCGAGATGGGACACTGGACAGTCAACGCCACAATACAAATCTCTTTAAAATTCATCTTTAAACTGTTTAAAATTACGTAAATTTTCAGGACAACTAGTTCTTGTCAATTACACTCAAATCGTTACAAAAGTTATCAAAAAGTAATTTAAATATCTCGGAAATGAGTAAGTAAATAATATTTATTTTAACAGTTGACCGTGTTCACTTTCAAATCGAGATATTATATTATATTCTCTGGGTATTTCTGTGGAAAATTTAATATAATATGCGAGGTAATAGGGTGGTCCTATCTATGTACCCGAAGCTTTATACCATAAGGTTTTGGGTGATTTAATTAAGTTACATTTGTGTATTATATTAGTGTAAAGCTGAATAAATTGTCTGTAATTTATCTCCATTCATTGTTTTACGTTAGCTGAGATTTTTATAATAATAATGACTGACTAGATTATAACATAAATAGAACATTTTTTCGTATCGTAAGAGATGCAAATGCGAAATTCAACGTTAAAAACAATCACTATTTGCTATCTTTAAACTAAGTATAAATCAATACATGTAATAAAATTGTAAGTGGTCGATGTCTGTACATCGAAGATATAATAGAGAAACTGTTGTAGGGGGGCTTTATGAACGCAATAGTACCCAAAACAATGGTTTTTAGAATTTTTATCTGTTTGATTGAATGTTTGAACACGCTAATCTCAGAAACGGCTTAACCGATTTGAATGCGGTTTTTAGTAATGCGTTGTGGTTTATTCAACTTAACATTTAAGCTTTTTTATTGATGAACCGATTGAAATAAAACTATTATTTCAATCGGTACATAAATAAAAAAGTTATGTCGATCTAAAGTACCACGCAGGCGGAGCTGCAGGCAACAGCTATACATAATAAATCAGTAACTGGTGATCAAGAAAACTATAACACGCAAGCGGAGCTGCAGGCAACAGCTAGTATGTAAATAAATATGTACTTATTTATTTATTTTTAGTACAAGAACAGAATAAAAGTACATTTAAAAAAATATAAGCACAAAGATATCCAGCGAGAGCAGTGTTTTTATTCAGTTACGTAACTCATTCATGCAGTGGTATTATTGCATGTAGCGCGCAGCGTGCGTGACCGACCCACTTTTGTAATTGCACTTTTGTAACCGACTGCCCCTTGCCTACCAGATGTCGTACATATGTGACTGAGAGTGTACCACGCCCGTCAATAACGGCTGGGGTCATAAAAGTTGAGAGCTGTTTGTTTTATATTCTTTACCTATTCAAAAATTGGCGCCATCTTCTTCTTCAAAAAACCTGGGAAACCCTTAATAAGAGTAGGTAGGTATCTACGACCAAGTGCGAATCGTACTCGCGCACGAAGTATTTTGTAACATCTATAAAACATAGAGGTATTTTGGGGCAAAAAAACGGCCAAAAAAATCATGACTGTTGTAAAGGAGGCCCGATTAATATAGATATTTTATTGTGATTTTTGGTACCTATTTAATTTTATAAACGTAGGTACGTAACGAACGGGTCTTTTACGCGATTATTGAGATATATACATACCTCTTTATTACCCGACGTTTCGGCTCTGTTACAAGAGCCGTGGTCACGGGTGGAGTTCACCGATATAATAAAAGTGGGTCCATATTGACTCACCTAAAGTTCTTTATCCGAAATTGTTCTTCCTAACGATTTGTAATCCGAATGATCACTCCTCCTAAAATTTTCCATCCTAAATTTTTTATTCATACTATTTGTAGTGCTACCGTCGATGTTCATAACACTCATGTTTCCGAAAATTGTTATCAATAAAATCGTTAACATACAATATTAAAGCTCCTACTGTTTTTTATCCTAACGTTTTTATACCTTTTTCGTTTTCTTTCGTTTTTATTTTTTTATTCGTTTCTGGCACTTCGCCGGCCGCTACCGCGGCACGCTCGCTTCGCTCGCTCGGCTCGCTTCGCTCGCTCGGCTCGTGCGTTGTGTGGTCACAATTCTAACCTAACCTAAACCAAGAACTATAAATATGACCGATTCGTTTCTGTAAAAGTCCGTAAAAGTTACGCAAAATTAATGTAAATAATACTGATTATTATTAATAAAAATAAATCTAAACAAAAAAGGTATGACTTTCAATAATAGTGTAAAAGATGGTTATGTTGACAAAATATAGGAAAAGAAATAATAGTATAATAGATGTTTATTGCTACCGACATTATGAAGTTGAATGATTCGGAATTAAAACATTAGAGACAGAGTAGTTAGGAATTGTGATTGTTAGGATGAAAAATGTTAGGAAGAACATTTTCGGAGTTCCAATTTTCCGAGTTGAAAATTTAGGTGAACTTTGGCGCACCCAATAAAAGTACCACGTCTAAGTAGTGCAGTACAATTTCAGTATCAATATGACATAAATACGCGTAACCTCAAATGTACTGCACTTCAAAGCCAGCGCCTCGCCTCGCCTCTTTTGAAGTGGGACATTCAATTGTACTGGTTCAGTACAAAAATGAGGCGGCTCTTACAAACTCTTAATAAACTCTTGTCCTACCCAACACTAGTGGACTGGCTTCAGCTCATCATCGTCTTCGTGAAGTGCGGGTTTGTTCAACTACCCTCACTTCGTCGTCACTAAATATTGTGTTCGGACAGCCACTACGGCATACCACACAGTTAGTATCTGCACGCGGGCGTTCAGTGAGGTGGCGAGTACATTTGCTGATCACCGGATTCCACGACGTAGATAGGCGATATCCATCTTCCCGGTTAAAGTTGGGATACTTTTTTATTTCGACGGCTTCCCGCACTATCCTGGAGTATTAGTGCCCGTCAGTAGATAGGACTTGTGGCTTGTGGAGTTCAATCCAGTGGTTGAGACCTGATTCCAACAAGTGCTCGGCAATCGCAGACTTGTTTATTTGGCGGTTTTTTACAGCTGTGATGTGTTCTTTGACCCTCTCAGCGATAGTACGTTTGGTCTGTCCGATGTATGAACTACCACAGCTGCAGTCTACCCGGTGTCTGTAGAGTGTCCAACAATATTTGATTATTTATTAAATATAATATAACCATTCTGTAATTCGAATCTAAAGTCTAACAACCAGGACCGATATTACACCCATTACTGCTTCGGTGGCGTAGTGGGTAGTTCACCCGCTTTCGACGCCGGGAATCTCGGGTTCGACTCTCGGTCGGGACAAACTTTGTGTGGTGATATACGTTTGTACCGAAATCTGGATGTTTCCCGTGTATAATATATTTATGTATTTAAAAAAAATGTATGTAAGAATTTATATCAGTTTATCTAGTACTCATATCACGAGGGCGCCCCAGACTCCGCGACTACGCCCAAGACTATCGACCTCCATGATCGGGGCCTGAGGACGGCGGGATCGCCACCCGCCGTCCTTACAGAAGCAGGCTAGAAGGGTTGCGTGCTGCGGGCCCTTTGCCCCAGCACGGAACCAGATTCACTCACTGACGCGGGATTCTCGTCCCGACCAAAACCCCGAAGAGACCACAGAGGTGGTCAAAGTCCGCCGGGCGCCACTGGATATACCCTCTGCTAGTAACCAGAGACGCCCGGCAACGGACGTTAGAGAGGCCGCGGTCTTGGGCCGCGGAATTAAAAAAAAAAAAGTACTCATATCACAAGCTCTGCTTAGTTTGAGACTAGATTGCGTTGTGGGAATTGTCCTAACATATTTATTTATGTATACCCATTTGAGCATTATTAAAGTCTAAATCCGTATTTTAACTGGTATCAAAAGCTCTTCTCTTGATTAATCTTTAAGTCGGTAAGCACTCTCATTTGTCAATACCAGTCTACGAGTGCTAGATATATTAAATAGCAGTCGTGCTCGTAGCACTCCTATTTATTGCAAGTGGAATTGGCTTAAGCGTTTGCAGTGAAAGCACTGTGAACTCTGACATCCAATTCCAATCCCATAAATGGACGTCAGATTTATATTGCACCGATACTACTTGTACTATTTATATTCTGTGCCGATATCTATATTATATAGGTTAGGGTCACAGTCACACAAATTCAAAAAAGTAAAGTAAGTAAGTCTGCTTGTGATTCCAAATATAAACTTTGTTCCTGCTAGTCTCTGCAATCGCTGGACCGATTTTAACGGGACTGCTGTCACCCTCAGATAGCTAACGTCATTAGGAGTAACTGAAGCTACTTTTTTCTCAGCCCCGCAACACGCAATCAGATTGTCTCACCGACGCGGGATGGAGCCCGACCACAGATTAATAAATTACGTAACAGATACATCACTCCCATAGAAAAGCGAAAATACCTACTCTATATTAACCTACAAAATTTTAATAATAATACCTGCTGCACAGAACGAGGAGAATTGTACCTTAAACACGAGTTCATTGAGTCGAAACTGTGTTGCCCGCCGTGCGAGAGACGCCATCGTAAGAATGCGCTAGGGTTGTACTTATGACGATTATTGTAATAAAACGAATGTTACGAATCAACCATTTTTTTTATTAGTCAATCCAATATGTTTTAGTTTTATATAATGATTTATATTTTTTTATTGATCAATAAATAAAAACGGCAAAAAGATCACGTTTGTTGTACCCTAAAATATTAATTTTATTCTGGTTTTTAGTATTTGTTGTTATAGTGGCAACATAAATACATTATTTACTATGTCACGGTTCAAGGTAGGTATACTAATTATCACGGTTCATGAAATATAGCCTGGTGACAGACGGACGGACGGACAGACAGACAGACAGACAGACGGACAGTGAAGTCTTAGTAATAGGGTTCTGTATTTCCCCTTTGGGTACGGAGCCCTAAAAAGAAAATAAATAATATCTATGGATAGGTCATCAAAAATGATATTGAGGTTTCTAATATCATTTTTTTTCTAAACTGAATAGTTTGCGCGAGACACCCTTCCAAAGTGGTAAAATGGGTCCCCCCTCTAACTTCTCCTCTAACTTCTAAAATACGAGAATGATAAAACAAAAAATATATATGTTGTACATTACCATGCAAACTTCTACCGAAAATTGGTTTAAACCTGATCTAGTAGTTTCTTTTTTAATACGCCATAAATCGTAAAAATTAAAATATTATGTTACTTGCTGCTTCATGGGCGAGTCCGACTCGCACTTGGGCGCTTTTTTTGTTAGCCAAACATAACGTAATCCATGCACGAAAAACAAAAAGAAATGTAAGTAAATGAAACCCAAGTTAAAAATGCATTTTGTTATTATTAAAATAGTGCATACCTACTATAATCCGCACAATAATTACGTGGTTTCTGCATTTCGAAGCGTAAGCGCGGGAAACATGCAGTGCGGTGCGATGCGAGCGCTCAGGCGGGCGTTCGGCAGCCCTCTGCCAGTTTGTACTCTCGAACGAAAGTACGCCGAGCGGTAGGTATAATAGCGCGCGGCTTTGAGCGAGTGACGGAGGCCTGGCCCGACCCAACCTCAGAGGGCGCCACTGGAAATGCCTCTTGCTACACCAGAGACAACCGGGACATAGGAGCGGTAAGAACTTAAAAAAAAGCCGATACTATGCCACGAACGTCGTCAGTCTGTTTTATTTTTATGAATAACTAGCGAACTTCGCTCGTCAAAATTCATAGACACCATCAGCCATTGCAGAGTCGGGTCTATTGATAAATCACTTAGAATGTGTATTTTCTTCATTATTATATCAAAAAGTATTAAAAGTATTTTTTAATTTATCTCCGGTCTCATTTTTTTGGAGTTATTCCCTTCCAATTGGTGGTTCAAATATTCTCACTTCATGCGTGTTAGAGAATTATTGCATTTGAATCCTTATATTAAACGTGTACACAATGCATTCCTAATTTGTGCAACATGTTCGTAGCGTGATGTTAGACTTCCTCAATAAATGAACTAGGTACCTACATAATTGTTTTTTTTTTGCATTATATCAACAATTTATTTAGAATAATAATTACAATATACATTATTAAATACTAAAAATATTTACATTACAAAATATCGTTTAAAAAATCCTCAGCATTATTGCCGACTGGGAAGGTTCCCAGAGAGCTGGCTGTGTTGCCACGTTGGATGGCGATAGTTATTCTTTGGGCCAGAAAAAAACCAGCCTTCTGGTTCTGAGAATCATCGATTAAGCGTTTAGCAATGTGTCTATAAAGGCGGCGAGCACTCGGACCAAACCTAAACGACTCAAATATGTAATCCCTGCGAGATTACCTACATAATTAACATGAAATAATTTTGCAATTCGAACGGCTTCGGCTCCTGAGATTAGCGCTGTTCAACCTAACTAACTCTTCAACTTTATAAAATTAGCATTGATAAAGTATTAAAAAAGTTCTCCCGTCAACGTTAACTAGAAGTCAAACCAGGTCAGTTTACTACCAACGCATTATTCTAAGAATAACCGACCGTTCAAATTGTATACACTTTCATCTTTCTTTCTAACTAAGCACGTGGATAAAATTAGCGGAGCAGTTGGCGTAAACAAAAACATGGTTTTCTCAAAATTCTACCTACTGCTAATAAATGTTAGGAATGTACAAAGCGGATCGTCAATGTGAAAAACACAGAAATTGAAAATTCACGGAAATATATGTTTACGCGTCTTTGAAAAACCGACTATAAATACAGTGCTTTTAGCTTTGACATTTGAGTGGCGCTTACAATTCAATAAACGGACAAGGCTTTGGCAAACATAATATCTAAAGAGCCTGTATAGAAATGGTCGCGAGGCGTACCGAAGCTGGGCGTTGCATTTGTGTGAGTTATCACGAAAAGTAGAGTAAAAAGGCTGTGTGTAGCTGCGTGTACAACACATGTGTGTGTAAAACAGGTCACATTATTTATACGTTCACGTACGTGCATTCATATAATGCAAAGCTCAACTTATGCCTCGTGAACTATACCTTCATATAAACTGACAATCAAACGTAAGTATCTGTCCTTTTTAAGGTTCCGTAGTAAAATCTCGGAACTCATTAGTTTCGTCATGTCCGTCAAACCAGTATTTTGTAACCAAACAAACTCTTCAGTCTATTTAGTTGTGAAAAAAATAATAAATCATAATGTTCAACGGTATTAAAACACTGATTACTAGCCAAAGAACGTAGTCAGTATAATCTCAAAGTGTTTATAAAGTATTATAATATCTAGATCTGATAATACTTTATATTAGTACTAGTGGTAGCCCGCGACTTCGTCCGCGTGGTAATTTGGATTTTTTCCCGTTCCCGTCGCGCGTCGCGTCATATATTGAACAATTCACACAATATCTTTATAAATTGTAGCCTATGTGTTATTCTGATGTATAAGCTATATTATTGTAAAGTTTCATTAAAATCCATTCAGTAGTTTTTACGTGAAAGAGTAACAAACATCCATCCATCCATACATACATACATACATACATACATATACATACTCACAAACTTTCGCGTTTATACTCGTAATATTAGTAGGATTATAAGATCTAGATCTTATAATACTATTTATACACTAGCTTATAACCGCGGCTTCAACCGCTGATATTGATTTTCATTCCCATTACCCACGGGAACACCTTGCCGGAACAAAAAATAGTCTATAGCACTCAGGGTTAATGTAGCTACATATTACTGAAGGAATTTTCAAATGATGTTCAGCCGTTCTTGAGATTTTTCATTTATACTACTCGTACTATTTAAAGAGGAAAGATTTGTTTTTTTGGTATGTATGTTTGTAATGAATAAACTCAAAAACTACTGTGCCGATTTCAAAGATTATTTCGCCATTGGAAAGCTACATACACCCTGAGTAACATAGGCTACTTTTTATCCCGGTAATGTGTTCCTTCGGGACCGGAACCGGGAACGAGTAAACTAAATCACGCGGGCGGAGCTGCAGCGATCAGCTAGTTAGATAAATATACAAAATCCCATTATAATATTAGTGTAAAAATTTAATGTAGATAGTGTTTTAAAGATAACAAAGTACTTACCTACGTTTGAATTGTATTTAGATTACAATCAAATCATTAAACAAATTGGACCAATGTTTTTTTGTTGAAAAATATGATATTATCAATCCTACATAGATTTCACGATAGTTATCTACTGACGTAATTATTTATTAATAATTATTACCTACTTACTGGACGTCGACGGCTCCACCTATGTATGTCCCAATCCCCATGGAAAACTATTACCGCAATAAAAATAAACCCAATGCCATAGCGGCTGGCACCAATGATTTTATATACAATGGATTTCGGATCATCGCTCAAAAGTGTCCGAACTAAAAGAGAAACAAAACGCTAAAAGAGAAACAATCTCGCGCCAGTCTTGATTTTGACAACTGAACGACAACACGTTGTACAATGCCGTACTGTATTGTAAAAACGTGTAAAAACTACGAAAAAAAAGCAAATTGAAGACGGTGTATCATATTTTCAGTAAATAAGCTTTTGTTTTATTATTTTCAATTTATTATTTCACTTAAAATACAGTATTTCGTCGATAATAAATTAAAAGACAAAAGTAAATATTGCAATCCAGTCCAATACCGAAGTATCTATCTGTCTCTTTCGAATTCATCCAAGCTCAGTAAAAAGAAAGAGACCATTTCATTTTCACTGAATAATGTACTAACAAAATGACCATTCAGATTTATTCGGATTACCGATAGCGATGAAACTATTTGGAACAAAGATTATAGTGGAGACGCCTTGGCTCTTTATGATTTTTTTTTCATTATATGAACCAACATCTATTTCAGTTTTCCTCGGGATCCAGTACACTGTGCACAATGGAAA